>PGTU02003465.1:0-33282 GCA_002896215.2 Cicer echinospermum
ATCACGGGTCAGCACGATTTACTAAAATGCGTAAATCATAAACGTACCACCTATCACGGGTCAGTACAGTTTACCGAGGTGTCACCTATCACGGGTCAACACGATTTACTAAAAGAAAAAGCGGGAATCGTAAACGTACCGCCTATCACAGATCAGTACTGTTTACCGAGGTGCACCTATCACGGGTCAACACGATTTTACTAAAAGCAAAAGCGGGAATTGTAAACGTACCGCCTATCACAGACCAGTACTGTTTACCGAGGTGCCACTATCACGGGTCAGCACAATTCACCAAAAACGTAAATCGTAAACGTACCACCTATCACGGGTCAGCAGAGTTTACCAAGGTGTCACCTATCACGGGTCAACACAATTTACCAAAAACGTAAAATCGTAAACGTACCACCTATCACGGGTCAGTACAGTTTACCAAGGTGTCACCTATCACGGGTCAACACAATTTACCAGAATGAAATGCATGAGCATACACAGACTCCATCCACAACAATCGCTAAGCAAATGCAGATATTAAAAGATTCCCCATTTTTAATACCCATTTAACTTTAAACGACTTTCAAAACAAAACATTAAATAAATAAGTCATTAAGAGATTCCCCGTTCTTAATACCGATTTATCTTAATGATTTTCAAAACAAAATGTTAAGCAAACAGTCACATTAAGAGATTCCCCATTCTTAATATACTTTTGACTTAACGATTTTTCACACAAAACATTCAGTAACGAGTCATTAAGAGATTTCCCATTCTTAATACTCATTTACCGGAACGATTTTCAAAAACGATAGTTAAGTAACCGGGACATTAAGAGATTCCCCATTCTCAACGCCCAGTTAACTTAAACCTTTTCCTCAAATGCACATTAAGTAAAACCGAGGTATTAAAAGATTCCCCATTTTTAATACTCGTTTAACTCTAATGGTTTTCAAATTCCACGGAAACAAACTCAAACATACTCTCACATTCAAACCATAATTCACAACAACCACACCAATTAACAAACATCAAGTATGGGCACGCCAAATACACGAACACAAATCAACGCAACATAACACCCAAATACATCAATTGCATTTACCCATAATCATACACAATGACTTCAAATTCATTTACCACGAAACATTCATCAATATAAACAAAACCTAACTCTAAGGTTTTTACCCATAACGCACTAGTTTCGTTTTTCCCCAAATCGATACATTAAACCCTAACAAATTCCTTCCCACACAACCACAGATAAGTCCCTAATGCAAACTAAAAGTTTGGAAGGAGCCCTTACCTCAACGTTAGCTTTAACGTGCGTTTCCGGTACCGCGAGTAATTCCGGTAAAATCTCCGCTCGCAACGCCGCTTCCAAATTAGTTCACTAGCACCGTAGCGTGGTGGTGAGCAACTTTCCCTTCTATCTCTTCGAGAAATGAGGTTTGGATCTAGAAGAAATGGAGGGGTTTGTGTTTGGATCTCAAAAACCGTTTTTCTTCGTTTTCGAATCAAAGAGGAAGAGTGGAGTTGCGAAAACCTTGATCTAACTCTCACCCAACCTTGGTTACTAGTCTTGAAGAAAAGGAACGAAAAAGAAAGCAAAACCAAGAAGGAGAAGAAATGGGTTTTCGCGAGGCACGGGAGGAAGGAGATGGAAATGCTTTTCCTTTGTTTTTCCTTCCTTCTCTTTTCTTTTCTTCCTATTTCCTTTTCTCTCTTTTCTATTTCTTTCCTTTCTTTCCAAACAAACATATAAACATAACTATATATAATAAATATAACTTAACAAATATCTCAAATCAAGATATTTGTTAAATTACCATTTCACCCGTAACGCATTAAATTCTACGTAAAGGATTCACCGCAGTTAATTTCAATTTATTTATCGACGAGAAATCTTAATCGGCATTAAAATATCTTTTGATTATAAAACTCCAAAATATTATTACTTTGGCTTAAAAGCCTCCGAGCCAAAATCCAAAATACACCAAAAATACATAAATGGTACTTTAAAATTATGGGTCTTACAACTGGAAATCAAAATAGAAAATCCTTCATTCATAAAAAAATGAGTACATCATATTCAAATTAAAAACTACATTGACTATGGGATTTCAATCTTCTCTTTTAATAGGACAACCAATCTTCTCCTCCAATTCTTCTATCAATTTTTTGCAATATTCAACGAACTTGTAGACTTTGACTGGAGTATTCAATGGATGCATTACCGCATCAATCTCTCTTAGATGCTTTGGAATTTTTAAGACTGCTTGATTAGCTAGCATTGCCAATTTTGAAAAGCAGTCTTTCCAATGTCTTCCTTTATCTTCCAGCTCTTTATAGATCTCTTGATTCTTTAATTGACCTAGCAACACCATAAATCGATCCTCCCAATATATGGTTTCGTCCTTTAGGTCACTATAGATCTTTTCTTGGTAATCAATGTAATTCTTTAGCTCACTAGAATTATCCATTTCTATTCTTAGTGCGTCTTGATGTTTTGAGAGTAGTTCTTCAATTTCTTCTTTGCGTTGCCTCTCATTCCTTACTTGAATCTCATACTCAGCTACCATTTCTTTCAGTTGTTTCTTTAAATCTTCAAACTCCTTTTTTATCTTCTTTTCAGAGCTTGCGGATTTTGTCCACAACTGCTTCCACATATAGGCCTCTTCGATAGCTGCATTCTTTTCTTGCTTTCGCACATCTAACTCTTCATTTGCACCTCTCAAAAATCTTGTATGTCAAGTTTATTTTCTTTTTCAATTTTCAACCTCTTGTTACTTCTTTCAATAAACTGACTTTTACATGTGTTTTCTGATCGTAAGCTCTCGTTCTCTTGGGAGACTTTTTCTAACTTCGCTGTAACTCTTTTTTCTCCTCCTCAGATTTCAACAATAATGCTTTGAGTTCTCCTATTTCTTCATTGGTGGCGAGGGTAGGTTCAGATATTTCCTGATCACTCGAGGGTGTATTGTGGAAAGGTAACTTGATTTCTTGGACTCTATTTTTTTACCCATTGTTGATAGGGTTCTTTTGTGCTGCAACTTCTGCATCCAAGTGCTTTTCCTTTTCTGATGATCTTTTCCCAAGCTCGATTATCCTTCGCATCATCGGTGGGTCTACTATACCCGTATTGTGCAAAATAAAAGTTTCCAACGACTTATCATCTGGCTTTTCCAACATAGGGTAGCCAAGCTGTCTCAATGCTACCGCCATATTGTAATTGATACATCCTTTGGTTCCCATGAGAGGCACATTTGAGAAATCTCCGCATTGACATATTACTTCCTCCACCCCTTGTTCTCTGTGATACCATGAAATTGTGTCTCCAGTAAGGCTAGCTATACTTTGAGCCCATTCACGATTATCTTTAATTCCAATATGATACCCTTTCTTGAACATATGAGACATGAACCAGATATACAGCACTGGAGCACAACACAAAATTGTTCCCCCTTTCTTCTCATGTCGCATATGCAGAGAGTAGTATACATCAACAAGAATCGTAGGAACTGAGTTTTGTTTATGTTTGTTAAAAGCTAGGAAGACATTGATAGCAGCAAAATCAACAAAATTATCAAGGTTTGGGAATAAAACAGTACCATAGATAATTAAAGCCAAAACATCTATAAAAGCACTCCATTCTTTTTTAACGGCTAAATCGTGGCACTTTTGCTCTAGATATTTTCTTGAAAAACCATGAATGGCTCTTTTTTCTTCTTTTGTACTTGCCAACTCTCTTATGTCGATTTTCAACACTTTAAAAATTGCCTCAAACTTGGTGGTTGCCTAGTATATCGATAAGGATTTCCTTTTTATAGGGAATAACCCAATATTTGCTCAAATTCCTCTAATGTCGGGGCCAACTGAAAGTCTTGAAAGGTGAAACATCTTAAGAGATGGTCGTAGTAATGAGCCAACGCCGTGAGTGCCCCTATTTGCACATTTACTGCCAAGAGATTTAGGATATTCCCATATTTGCGAAAGAAACTCTCATATTGTATAGTTTTCATTTGATTGCTAATGTCTCTTAAACTTTTCAAATAAGGTTGTTTGAACTTTAAACTAAAGTTTTTCTCTTTTCCAATCCCATTGTCCACTTTAATTTAACACGTGACTAAAGTTCTTATGATTCCCCAACAATTCTGAAAATTGATGCAAAATGCTAGTTTATTTTTTCAAAAGAAACAATGTCATGTCATGAGATATGAATGCAATTATGTAGAATGACTGTATTGAATATATAACATTTTGAATGAATGTATGAGGTGTTTTTTTGCTTATATGGATATTCTTATAATGAAAGGATCTATTGGCTTATGTAGTGAACTCTCACAAAGGTGGCTCTATAGTCCTAAACACGGTCCCTAGAGCCAATAATCTCATTTTGGAATATTGTCAACAACAATAGGTAAACTATTTGGAGTGACAATACCCTCAACAAGATCAAACTCTAGGTGAGATTTTCATGCTAACCAAACAGGATGTACATCCAGAAGGCTACACTACACAACCTCGAAACTAAATTTCAGTTTTGTTCAAACCCGGGTGTAAGGTTCCACTCATAAGTGTGTGTCTTAATAAAGTGTAGGGTGTAGAATAAGTATGATTTAATAACTCAATAACGATACTAAACATATAATATAAAATAAATAACTAAATAATAAATAAATAATAATAAATAGAAAATGATCTATAAGTTTAAAAATGAATAAATAAATAAATAATAAATGTCAACTAACACTTTATTAAGAAATAATAAACACATAAAATAAAATAAAAATGAAAAAACAGACACAATATAGAAAAAGTTAAAAATTATTCACAATTAATTTGTTAGGCCTGACTCTCTAAAACGTCCCCAGCGGAGTCGCCAGCTGTCGCGGTCTAAAATTTCGAGTGTTTTTCGAAATCAATGTAGTCGCCACAAAAATGTATTTTCAAACAGGGAAAATATTGGGAAACCCTTAAAAATAGAAAAAATGGTTTGAAACCAAATTTGAGTTCGGGAGTCGATTATGCGTAGGGAGATATTAGCACCCTACGACATCCGTTAAAAACGGTTACCTATAATTAATTGTGAAAAATTAATTTTAACTTAAGTATATTTATTTTTCTTTATTATTAAATATGAACGACAATTATTACTATATTTTAAAACATGATTTTGAAATAAATATGTACTTAACAAATAAAGGACAAAAAAGAAAATTTTATTTATGTGTTTGACAAGAATATGATCTTGCTCATACGTATCTCCCGGTGCGATGGAGAAATCAAAGCTACGTAGTTCTTGGTTAAAAAAAATCCGAATATGTTGAGTGTGTTTTAAAGAAAATTTGTTTTGTGATAAAAAGTTTTGACGAAAAGAAAAAATAAAATAGTTTGATTTTAGTAAAGTATTTTTAAAATATGAGTTTTTAGACGAACAAGCTGTACAACTTGCGTCCCAAAGCTCAAGGAATAAAAAAAATGTCACATCTAATTTAATTCTCTAAAATATTTTATTACTCTTGATTTTTAAATTGAGTTTCAAAATCACCAAGTAGTACACTTGTGTTTTAACAACTCAAAAGATAAAAAAGAGTTATATCTAATAAATAAGTCGATTTTAGATTAGTTAATTAAAATAAATAGACGAATGAATAAATAAATAAACAAATAGAATAAAATAAATAAATAAATAAATAAATAAGATAAAGAGAGTTTAGAACTATCAAATTGTACCACTTGTGTCATAACAACTCAAAAATTAAAAGGAGTTACATCTAATAAATAAGTTGATTTTAGATTAGTTCATTAAAATAAATAAGTGAATGAATATATAAATAAATGAATAAATAAATAGAATAAAAATAAATAAAAAGGTTTAAAAGGGCTGAGTTTGAACAAGATCTTTGTTTTTTTGTGTTTGGGCCCAACTTAACTTAAAAACAAAATTTTGAAAAGAGCCCAAACCCCATCATAACAAAAGAAGATTGAGGCATGACTCTGAAACCCTAATTTCAAATGAAGGATGCGGCCACATTAAGGGAGGCGCCAGGCAGTTCAGAACCAAACTCAATGGCTAGGCAACGGACAAAAGAAGCGAAAACGAAGAAGGACGAAGAAATGGCGAGCAGCGACAACGACGGGCAGTGACCACGGCGAGCAGTGACGACGGCAAGCAGCGACCACAGCGAGCAGCGACCACAGCGAGCAGCGACCTCGGAGAGCAAGCGACCAGGACGAGCAATGACAACGGCGACGACCAGGATAACGTCAGGCGCAGGTTCAAGTTTTTAATCTTATTTCTATGTGTTTCATTCATCAATCTTTATTCTTACAAATGAAAAACTACATTCTTTTTAAAGCAAAATAATAGTTGTATGGTGAAGATAAAAAAAATAGATTTATTGTAAAAAGAAAGTACCTTTGCGATTTCTATTTGTTGTTTGTTACTAGTACATCTGATTTCTTCCTCTTCTATTTCTTTTTGTGTTTTTTACCAGTGGTGTTCAATTTTTTTTTTTTTTGAAATTTGATAAGGTGTATTTGTAGAGTTTTTTATATGTTTAGTTGCTTTTTTTGTCTGTCTTGGTCCTTCTCTATCAATTTCCTGTTTGATGTTTTGATTTCTTTGCTCATCATCTGCATTTTTCCTGCACCTTTGATGCCTTCATAAATTTAGATTATTTGTTCTGATATGTTCATTGCTGAGCTTTTATTTGTCTTTTAGTTTCTTTTTTTTAAACTCTAAAATTTGTCTCTTTGTTCTGCACAATGTGTACCAAGACTGACTTAAAAAATTATATTTTATGTTTCTCAAATTAGTTACAAAGCAAAGGTCAATGACATTGCATCTGAAACAGAAAGGCAGCAACAAAACAGAGCCAAAACACTGTATCAGAAACAGAGAGGCAACAACAGCAACAAAATAGAGCCAAAGGCTTAATTTAGTTTGGTTTAAATCTTATTGTAATTTAATTTGATTTAATATTTTGATTAGATTTGAAATTGTAAATTTATGAGACATAATGAAATATTTATTGTAATTATTTTTATTTCCTTTTTTAAATACATATTCCTTTTTAAAAATACATATTTCCTTTTTTGATTTATTTTTAATCAAAATGGACAAAATTGGGATACTACAGTATTTTACAAAGAAGATGTATATACTCGACCACAGTCTTCTCTTTTTTGCAACTGTTGTCTTGATTATCTCTTCATCGATGATGATATGTGAATGTTTCTATTGTTTTGTTGTACCTTGATTTTTCGTTTAGAAAATGAGTTCTCATCTTTCTCCTTATCATTATCTCATCTCCATACTTCACTTCTTCATATATTTTACATTTTGTTTTATATCTCTTTCGTCATTTTGAGTTGGACTTTGTCGGTTGTGGTGACTTGGGTTCCTGTTATCCTCATCTCTAATGACTCTAGTCTGAGAATTTTTGTAGGCTTGCCAACAACATAAACTTGTTTCTCATGTCCAACAACATGCAGTGTTCCAATGAGTCTGCAATCCAAAAATAGTTAGTACTAAATGATGTTTCTTGATAGTTTAGAAGTTGAACTTTGTATTGAAAGAATTCTAACCCATTATATTACTTTATCTCTCAATCTTTTGTGCTAGTGATTTGAAGGAAGTAAACTCAAAGTAATGATTTTGAATGATAATTTTTTATAGGTCTTGGATTTTGGTTACAATAGTTGTTTGTCCAAACAATGCCTTCTTTGTTCCTATGATAGGTCTTGTAAAAATCATTTGTCCGTGATATTTTTAGATTTTTTTATGTTTGTATATATCACCTTCTTGTTTATATTTTTTGAAATTTGAGAGAAGTTTTTTCTTCTGATTGTTGCATGCAAATTGTTTCATGTGAGTTAAAGTCAAATAATTTTGGAGTTGATCATTCAAAAAGATTTAAATATATTTGTTTTTTCAATAAAATAAAATATGAAAAACAAAGTTGATTATATATACAAATAAAAATCTTCAATCATTGTGATTGTATACTTTTCATCCAACAAAGTAATGTCTAAAGAGATTAATTAATCATCACTTTGTATGTTGTAGATAGTACACATACGAACAACTCGAAACTTTGATACTCAATTGTCGTGTTGATCGTTAACATGTTCAAGAAAAGTTATAATCCATTTGATTTTTTTTTGTTAAAGTTTGTATTCAGATATGTGGTTTTTTGTTCCGTAAAGCGAGTGAGAGAACAAAATATATTTGTATTTGATTTTCTACTTTGAATGTTGGTAAATATGTATAATATATAAATTTTTAGAAATTATGGACAAAAGTCATGTTCTCTTTAAATTTTGGTCAATTTTATTTTATTGAAATTAATTAATTTAATTTGTTGTTTTTGTAGTGTTAATTGACTTTGAATTTAAAAGTAATCCATTTGCCAATTATTTGTATTGATGTATACTTATAATTGTTGACAATTAATATTTTGAAACTGAATTGTTATAAATTTTAGATTTTGGTTTTGAATACTCAAATGTTAATAATAATTATTACTCTATTAATATTAATAATAGTTTGAATGTTTGTACTTAAAATTCTAATATATCCAATTTAAAATAACAAAATTTCACAATTACCACAAAGATCGACGATTAAAATGATCGAAGTCATTAACTTTAACAATTTGAAATTTTGAAAATTTTCCACAATACATGCAGATTTGTCTTCGTGAAAAATTTAAAATGATCGAAACCAATAACTTTAACATCTGAAATTTAAAATGATTCGAATTGTCTTTTTTGTTCATATTTTAACATACCCTAAGCTATTAATTTTAATATTTTCCCAATTCAATGAACATATCTTTTAAACATGATTAGAATTACTTAGTCCAAACTTTTCTTACCAGACAGTGATCACTATCTGATAGAAGAAGTGAAATGAATGTTGAGAAGCAAGAATAACCTTCCAATAAAGCTGAGGAGTTAGGTGATGCATCTCCCTCTCTACTCAATGAAAGATTGCGGGAAAAATAGTGTCTTTGCCATTGTTGTAGTAGCTTGCATCGTAGGGTCTGTGCTTCCCCAATTGAACTTATTACAGCTTGTATTACAACTTGTAAGCTACTCAACATATACTACATGAAGTAAAACTAGAATATGAGACACACAAAGTAAAGTGACAACTTATACAACTAAAGAGGATATGTTCATAAGAATGAGGAAAAAAAAATTGATGTATAAATATACCTTAGTCATAGCATGGAAAATAAACACCAATTCTTGGGAATTTCCATGGTGCCATTTTTGCTCGGGGTATAATGGGTAGCGAAGTTCGCTGGCTAGTCCCATCCCAACTTGGATTTCCTGGATGGTGGTGGTGATAGAAGTTCATGTAAGAAATTATTCAAAGCATTAAGTCACTATGAGCCAGATTGATTTCAAAGATTGCATAGAACATAATTGAATTTATGGCGGCCGAAATATAAGCAGCAAAATAAAAAATGGACAAGAAAATAAAATTTTGTTGTTGCAACCAACAAACCTATACCTCTTTCGGAGTATCTTTAGAGCAAAGTATGTCGGGGTATCTTTGGTGAAGAGTCGGTGATTTTGAAGAATTACCATGGAGGGACGTCGAAAAAGATGATTTTGCAGAAGATGATTTTGCAAGGATGACGAAACAAAAGCGGACATTGACTTGGGCGTACACAAGAGGGAAGAAGAAACTGTTGGAGGAAGCCATTAAAAAAATTATGGATTAAAGAGAGAAAAATTATTTAGAAACTGAATAGAGAAAAATGAGGTGAAACATAAAAACACAAAGAACTTTCTAATAGCGTATACATCAGCTTTTTTTGCTGAGGTGGGATATGTTTGCACATTTGGAAGGAATTACTATGAGGTGGCAGGGAGCTTGTTTTAAAATATATATATATATATATATATATATATATATTATTATATATATATATATATATATATATAATAGATTGCCTTAATCCATGAAGGATTACATTGCTTTAATTTAGATTTTAACAAATAGTTGTCGTAGTCTAAAGAAAGTGAGATTACCTAACTATTCTCCACGAGCTAAGCAAGAAGAAACGTAGAAGAGCCCATTATGGAAAGATAGTGAGAGGATGTTGAGATGAAATGAGTGATTGGAAAAACAACATCAAAATTAGTTTTGTAGGAATACAAAAAATGAAAGATGGGGAGGTGCCCCATTTATTAGGCTCAAATAATTATTTCAAGGTCAATTAAGACAATGATTTTTTAGATCAACGACTTACCTCATTGGGTATCAATCCAAAATTTGTATTGCACTTACTTTCATGTTTTATTTTATTTTTTTGAATTTTTCAATCTCCTTTTTCTATGGACTTTGACTGATAGACTAATTTAGTTCGTTCTCTCTCTCTCTGTCTTTCTTTTTTTTTTTTATATCATAAATAATGCAAAGGTGATGATGTATCAAATAAACTCTTAGTATAGAAGTGATCTTTGTCTTTGATATTTGAAAAGGAAAAAAAAAGTCTCACTCTTTTGGCTCAAAAATGGGGAGGCAAAGGATAGGTTTTTTGTTTTTCTTTTTGTTTTTGGATGTTGAAAAACAAATTGTAACATTCATTTCAAATCATTATTGTTTATTTTAAAAAAAAAATAATAATAATAACTTCAGGCCAAAGCTTGACAAATCTATTCAATTGTTTTTTTGAGGCAAGATCTAAAAGGAAAGAATAATAAAAGAATGTGTACAAACGAGGATATTAACGGGTCATAAAAGAGTAGAAACACATAACATGCATGTTCACTAAATGAATGGTTCAAAGAAATGTAACATTAGTTTTTTACTTGAAATTTTTTTTAAATTATGTCAATCACATAAGTTAACAAATTTGACCATTATATTTAGATGTTTTTTGTCAATAAAAGACTACAAGGTGTGTTCTCAAGAGTCTCAATTGATTTTGAGTTCATTTACGATTTGACAAATCTTATTTTTCAAAGAATAACAACCAATTCAACATTTTTTGCAAATAAGCATCATTTCAAGAGCACACACCACTCATGAAAAAAAAACCTTTACATGAATGCAACATTATTTCTAATATTTTAGTTTTCACTCCTCATTAGAGAGAGGAAAAATGACTTGTATGAATGAAAATATGATGTAAGACTATAATGCAAATGTGTAGCAATGTTTCATAAATATGAGACTAACCGTTTAAATATTTAACTTTTTCTTAGATGATTAACATTATTTTAAAATCAAATACAAATGAAAATAATATGTTACCATGATAAATGAATAAAAAGGTAAGTGAACAAATAAAAACTACATGGTTTTTGTTTATGTATGTGCAAATGCAACGTTAAGTGTAGATTTAGCCACCAAAAGACTGGACCGTTGATTTTTCTTCAATTTTTAATAAGTAGTGCATGCTAATATTTTTTGAATTTTGGCTATTTTCAATTAGCTTTTCATGTACTATTAGGATTGTTCGCATTATATGATGGTGTAATGACATATGCAATATGAACTTTATGCTAATGCCACTAAGACCTTCATGTGAGACTAATTTTGAGTGTATTATGTGAAATGATCAATTCGTTCAATATGAAATTAAAAATTATGTACTTTTGCACATATGAAGATGATTTCTTTATTTTTTTTATTTTTTTTTTAACTTGAAATGTGGTGCATTGATGAAAATGACAATTTATTTTATGGACAATTTATCAGTAAATATGTATTTCAAAAAATTGAAGAATTAAAATTTGGCCCACAATAATTTTTTTGAAATTTTTGTATATGAATAAGAATGTATATAATAGTATAATTTGACATAAATAGATTAAGTGGTAGATATGAATGCTAGATCTCCATGTGAGACTATTTGTTCTTTGAGGAATTGAATATGACTTAAATATGCAGTTGGTTGACTCTTTTATAGATTGATTTTCTGTGACAAATGCAAGAATGTGACATGACACGCATCAAGTTTAATTTTTTTAGATGATGCTGATATAGAGAATGATTTGATGTCACATTGTTTTGATGTAAAATGACAAGTAATGAGAAGAGAACCACACATTAATGGTATTGAAAATGTAACTATTTCTCTTGATCATGGCACTTTATTTTTCTGTTTTAATTTTTATGCAATGTGAAAGAATTGATAAGGAAGATATATCCACAATGTGAAAAAAAATGAGAGTTAAAGAATAAATGAGATTTTATTTTTGTCCTCTAGAAAGATAAAATTGGAAACCATATAAAGAAGAATGTTTTAAGACTTTACAAAAAAAAATACAAGGTTTTTCAACAAAGGATAATGTTGATATGAATCAGAATAAGAAAAATGCTCTATTGTGATCTACATAGGTTTTTGCTTACATTTAAAAGATTCGAGAGTTTTCTTAGTTAGAGACCCTCTCTAAAGGTGGCTCTATGATTTTGAATATGGTTCTTAGAGCCATGGTCCATTTTGGAAATAATGTTAACCACAATAAATAACTTTTAAACAGTGACAATAATTATCAAAAGAAATGAAACTCTAGGTAAGTCTTCATGCTAATCAAGCAGGATGTACATCCATAAAGCTAATACTAACACACTTCAGATGAATATATTCAGTTTTACTCAAACCATGTATTAAGGTTTCACTCAAGTGTGTGCAAAAGTGTTTAGTGTAGTGTGTGGGAACATAATCCAATAAAAGGATGCAAAGTACACAAACATATATATAAAAAATATATATACACAAGAAAATAACTAATAAACACATAAAAGTAAAAAAAATGTTGTGAAGAGAGAATAAATATAGATGCTAAAGTTTGCCACAGTTAATTATGTTAGACTTGATACTAAGGGTCCCCAGTGGAGTCTCCAACTATCGTGGCCTAAAATTTTAAGTGTTTCTCGAATTCAATGGAGTCGTCAGCACAGTTTTATTTTAAAATAGAGAAAAATATTTGGGAAAACCCTTTAAAAAAGAAAAGTGTAATGCAAAACAAAATTTTGAGTTCGGGAGTCGATTATGCATAGGAATGTATTAGCACCGTACAACATCTCCGTTAAATACGGTTACCTATAATTAATTTGTGCAAAATTAATATTAACTTATATAAATATATTTCTCCTTTTTTTAAAAATACATTATAATTTTTTATGGAAATAATCTAATCATAAAATATATTTAAACATAGAGGAAAAAAATTTATTATTATGTTTGACAAGAGTGCAATTTTTGCTTCTACGTATCTCTCTGGTGTGATAGAGAAATCAAAAGCTACGTAGTCTTGGACTAAAAAAATGAAGATGGTGTTTATTGTTTTTAAAAAAAATTGTTGTTTTGTTGTTGGCAAAAAATTGTTTGACTTGAATAATTATTTGAAAAAAAATGATTTTTAAGACTATCAAGTTGTACAACTCGTGTCTCAAAACTCAAGGAGTAAAAAGATGCCCAGCAGTTGTGGTCGTTGAGGGTAAGAAGTTGACAGGTGGTGGGCTAAGTGGACGCTCTATACACGTAGCGCTGTGGTGGTTCGCTCAGAGGTCAAAGTTGAGGGAGATGGCTATGTGGATGCTCTATACGGTAGTGCTCGTAGTTTGTGGAAGTCGATTTGATGATAGTTTTCCTAGGGATTTGCAAAGAATCAATGGAGGTGGTGTATGTGTGGCTCATGCTCTCGTAACTCTCTACAATTTTTTTAACTCATGTGTTTTCAATTTGATTTTTGTCGGATTTGTTGTTAAAGGGTTTGATTTGTTACGGTTATCATTGATTTGATGAAGAAGATGGTGGTTTTCTTTGTTGATCTTAGAATACAAGAGAAACTTTTTTCTTCTATTTTGATTTTTCAGGAAAATAAACCTATTCCCTGATTTAATTTTGGTTCCTCATTTTATAGGCTATAAGGATGAATCGTTGCGTCCATGAATAAATTGGAGATCTAGTTTTTCTATTGTTTGCATAAATTATAGAATGACAAGTTGAAGATGGAGACTTTCTACTTTTGGTGGAGCGCAAGTTTGGTGAAGATAATACTTAATACTTTTTGATGGAGTGCAAAGTTGGTGGAAAATTCAAAAGGATGGACAACAATGGAAACTTTAAAATGTGGAGGAGGGAGCTTGTACTATTTCTACCAAAAATATTATTTTATTTTTTGTTAGTTATTGTTACTTTTTATTTATTTTTTATATATTTTATGATGTAAATTGGACACTATATTTAAAGGCATAATGAGAAGTGACTCAATTATTGGAATAGATTTTATGAGTTTAATTTTTTATTTTGAACATTTTTTTAGTCATAAATAAAATGTGATCGTAAATATAATAATTAAAGCACATTATTATGACTTATTATGTTGTTGAAGTTTTTAAATGGCCGAAAAAAATTGGGTCGTACAATTATGAATTGGTAATGATATACTCAAATAATGACAAATCATCCAATTTTGGGTTGTTGTTGTATATTAACAAATACAATAAGGTGTTTGTGGTGTAGTTTGGATAAATTTTGAGACAAAAACTCATTCAATCTAAAGATAAAGTTACACGTGGTTCGATTTAGATGACAAGGTTTAAAAAAAAAAATCTTAATCAAATTTCAACATTTTAATTTGAATCGATTTTTTAATATCTTAATTATAGATGTAAAAAAAAATAGTATATAATATTATACAAGTATTATAAAATTGTGTAACACCCGATTTCGAAGCGAGGGTGTAATTTTTTTTCAAAAGAAATTAAAACTAAAACAGAGAGAATTGAACAACGAAATTCCTTGGATATATATTAGTCATTATAATTACAAGCAGCAGAAAAGTTCTCTCCAAATATAAATCCAAAGCATTTACACAATAACAAATGGTACATGGAACCCATTCATATAAGATGTCAAACTGACAATATTAGTATAAGTAACAGTTTTCCAAATCAAAAATAACTCCAACCAAAAAGAAGGACGTCTAGTCCGATATATCAAATCTAATCTGATCATCCTATCAAAAATTCATACACCCTAGTTGATCTCCACGCGCAACCCGTGAGATCCTCCTAACGTAGTGCAGTCAGCATTCCCATCCCGTAAGGGTATGGAACCGTAGGATCGTCCTGCTTCTCATCTGAGGGCATAAGCGCAGATTTCCATAATAGTTGTAAAAGGTCACCAACCGAAATTAACAGATAACACATAACATTTTAAGTTTTAAATGCACAAAAATAACCTTCAACTAAGTATGGCACCTTAAAAGGATTTTCATATGCTAAAAGTTCATGTAATGCTTGCCAATAAAATGAAATCAAAATGAAGTTCTCAAATCATCAAGTAATACATAACTGACCACTAGCATTGAAAATCATCTTGAGCAATCGATTACTAACTCAAAATAAGGACTTCTTCCTGCTGAGGGCAATTGATTTGTCCAGTTCTGCTGTTGAGTTCCTGCATGACAAATCGATTTCTAAGTCGATTTGTTAGTTTTGCTGAGTCCTGTGTGCCAAATGATTTCCAAATCGATTTTGGCAGTTGTTGCTGAGTTTCCTGCCCTCTCTGCCAATCGATTTCTTAAAAGATTTTGAAAGATATATTTATACAATCGATTGGCAAATCGATTAGGTTAAAATAGTGAACTTCCTGCAAACTCAATCCAATCGATTGGGAAATCGATTTCCCTGCTTATTCTTCCAAAAATATTAAACTAATTCAATCAACACTCACTCATAACTCCAAAACTTAAACATTCTTAGCAAAACCCACACAATCACACGACGAATTGGTTTCAAAATAGTTTTACAATTCATCAACACTCGCACACGATAATCAATACATAACACTTAGCAATTTCAACACAATTACCAGGACAATTCCTATTCAAACCACTCAATCATAAACTTGATTTCAAACACGACTCGTGTGCCAAGCACCCTAATGCAATGCGTATATGCCAAATGCTTTGACTCGGAATTCCAAACCAAAACCCTCCTCGAAGGGCCTAAATCATAATGTGGTACCGCCTATCGCAGGCCAAAGTACCCATTACCGAGGTGCCACTATCACGGGTTCAGCATGATTTACTAAAAAAAGCGTAAATCATAAACGTACCAAATAAGCTAAAATCATTTTCCACGAAACATTCATCCATTAACTCAAACCTACTCTATGATTTTACCCATAAAGCCTTAGATTCATTTTTCCCCAAATCAACACTTCAACCCTAATAAAATTCCTTTCCCACACAACTACAGATAAGTCCCTAAATGCAAACTAAAAGTTTGGAAGGAGCCCTTACCTTAACGTTAGCTCAACGTGCCGTTTCCGGTACCCGCGAGTAATTCCGATAAAATCTCCACTCGCGACGTCGCTTCCAAGTTAGTCCACTTGCACTGTAGTGTGGTGGTGAGCAACTTTCCCTTCTACCCTTTGCGAAACGAAGCTTAGATCTAGGTGAAACGGGGAGGTTTGTGTTTAACGGTTTTGAAATCCCTAACTCCGTTTTTCCTCGTTTTCGAATCAACGAGGAAATATGAAGCTGAGAAATCTTCTCTTTCACACTCAACAACCATGGGTTTCTAATTCTTGAAGAAAAGAAGCAAAGAAAAACGAAAATGAAGGAGGGAGGAGAACGGGGTCGTGTGACAGAGGAAGAAGTGGAACTTTTTGCTTTTTCTTTCTTTTCTTTTTCCTTTCTTCCTTTTTCCTTCTTTCCTTATATACTCTTTCTTTCCTTTTCCTTCCTTCTAATTCCTTTCTTTTTCCCTCCAAACAAACATATATACATATATGTATATATATATATATATATATTATATATAATATATATATAATTATATATATATATATATATTAATTGTAACTTAACAAATATCTATATATTTATTAAAATTTCCATTCACCCGTAACCCATTAAATTCTCTGTAAAGGGATTCACCGCACTTAATTTAATTTATTTATCGACGAGTAATTCTATCTATCGGCATCGAAATATCTTTTGATCATATAACTCCAAAATAAAATTAACTTTGGCCAAAAAGCCTCCGAGCCAAAATCCAAAATACACAAAAATACATAATGTATACTTTAAAACTATGGGTCTTACAAATTGCAAGTTTGATGTTAAATTATAACATATAATATATTTAAATTTAACATTTGGGAATAACAATGATCAGCTATATTTAAAATACATGAAATAACAAAAAAAAAATAGATTGAATGAACTAATAATAATTATTAAGAAAAAAAATAAAAAAAAATCTTAAAAATTATATATATAAATGCAAAATTTTACTAATAAAAAAATAAGTAAGTATTAAATTTTATGATTGGAATTTAGATTGGATTCGAAAAAGAATCTAAAATCCGATATGTGAAGTTTTCACAAAAACACAACTTAAAATATTCAAAAGGCATCCGATTTTGTGCAATTTTTCGATTTATTTTGAATAGGTTTTAGTAAATTTAGAATTATTTAGAGGCGAACACCCCTTATAACAATACAAGTTGGCAAGCAACATTTAGTTTTGCCTAACCCATTTAGTTATCTCTTCCAATTATGTTATCTAGTATTGTCCAAATTTATTAATTGTTCGATGATAAAGTTGTTGCAGTATATTTTGTTTTAGTTTAAATGTTTTAAACAAACGTAACCATCTTTTTTCTATTCATAGTTTTCTCCCTAAAACGTGTAAGTGGGTCTCTTGCTTAGCTTGACAAAACAACCTGAACAAACTTCTAAGCCCCAATACAAATCTTACTAACCATTTTAATCTATTATAATCACAAGCTCACACCATTATTCTTCAATATAGAAACTAAGCAAAACATTTAATCCATACTATCCTTCTTTTCTCAATAACTCAATTTGTATTTATCTTTGAATTTATTAATAAATAAGTATATTAATTGAACCATGGCTGGTCATCAAGTAATCAATTTCTCCTTTTGGAGCTTTCTTTTTAGTTGTTGTGATGGTAATGTTTTTGCACTATAAATGTTAGTTCTGTCGAACAATCTAAAATAAAAGGCATGGAAATGAATGTGATTGATCAATGTTGGAGATTTTAATCCTGAATGGAGGAAACATCGACAACAACTTGCTATGTGCTCAGTTGGCTATGTAGGAAAAATGACAAACAACATAGGTAAAGACCTCGTTAATTATAAAGTTATGATCCTAGTGACCATCCCTTAAATCCACAACCTGGAAACTTTGAGATATGGAGCTTCTAAGATTCAAGGTAAAAATTTGGATTACATTCCAAAGGGACATGAACATTAGGCTTAGGGACCCTTCTCATTAGTAGTTTCACTACCATTGATGGTCGAGGTGGTCAATGTTCACATCGCTAACAATGCATGTTTGATGATCTATAAGGTAGTGATTAATAACAAATTTGATATTACTAAAAAATAATTTGAATTTGAAATGACAATTAGAGATGAAACAATGCAAATTTATATCTGTTTTATCATTTCTAACAATAAAATAGAGACAATTTGTTATCGTCTCTACAACTAACAATAAACTTAGAGACAAATTATTATTATTTTATCAAATTTTCGGCAATAATTTTCTTTTTTATCATACTAGATTTTATAATTGTTATTATAATTTTTTAAATTTCTTCTTTTTATATTCGTGAACATATCTTCCACTTCTTAACTTAGAATGATATGTTTATTATTTTTATTAGGCAACAAACATAATTATCCACGGAATTAGGGTTCATCATTGTCAACCTCAAGCTCCTGGAATGGTGATGGGTCCCAATGGAAAGATTAATGCCATTGGGTCAAGTGGAATGGAGATGCAATTAGATTGGTTTCTGCTTCAAATGTTTTGGATTTGATCATAAAACGCTTATGATTTGCCAAGATGTCTTCTTGATGTTACAAGAGGTTCTACTGATGTAACAATCTCCAACAGATTGGTTCTAGGAGCAAAATAAAGTTATGCTTATTGGACACGATGATGGATTTGTAAGAGACAAAAACATGAAAGTTAACAGTCGTATTACAACTATTTGGGACCTAATTGAACCAACGTATGCCTAGGTAATTAAATAATACAAAATTAGTAGTTAAAAATAGTTCAATAAGATGCGCTGATCAATGAGAACTCGTCATATTATACATAACTTAATTTGTAACCATATTTAACAAAATAACAGCAAAACACCACATTTTTGTTAGAGTAGAATAACTAACGATGCATCTTTCAATCTCTTAAAAAACTGACAAAAGTTATGATTATCTTAATATTAATCAAAAATATTATAGAATTCGTCCATGGATATGCACATGTTGCAAAACAATATGTACATGGGATGGGTGCAATATGCAATTGGTGGAAGCATGGGACAAAGCCTTAAAAGCCAATCAAACCTCTTCATAGCACCCAACGCGAGAATAAGGAGGGGTAATGATTTCATGCAATATATATACCAATTTAATTATTTATTATGACCATGTCAGTTAAAAAATGGTTTCAATATGTTATATTGATCGATTATTTATATAATGTGTGTAGTGACATGAGAAAAAGTAGTAATGCAATTGGAGATACATGGGAAATTTTATTCAATTGGAGACGCTTTTGAAAATGGTGCATCTTCATAGATACAAAGGTGGACAAGTGAAAAAACCCAATTAGATTTTGGAAATGGCGGTAAAAACTTCAATATGTTAGGAATAATTTTCTCGGTCTCACAAATCGCAACCTTATTGATTTTGAAAGATTTGATGTTTTTGTACTAAGAAAATGAATTATGCAAATTTATTTTCCATTCTATTACAATATCCACTAATTTATATATAGGACAACAATGTAATGAAATACTATTACACGCTTAAACTACGCTTGGAATATACTTTCGGAGGCTGTCATATGTTGATAAGTCCCTTGTTGTACTAAATTTAAAATATTAATTATCACTGCATTATTATTTTATCTGAAATAATTATAAATAAAATTTATTTAAATTATGCACGTATTAAGAAAATAGTCGATTCCCTTTATATCTATGTAGTATAATAAAAAAAATTAAGTAAATTTATTTACTTTCCTATAACCAAAAAATTAAATCAACAACAAAAGAATGATTAATTAAATATTGACTTAAATTAAATGAAAAAATATTTTATAAATACTATTATTAAATGATAAGAAGTTAATGATATTTTCTTATATTATTATTGTAAAATATAAATTAATTAATTTTGTTTGTATTTTATTCTCGAAGAGAGTATAGAAGTGCATGATTTTTATGGTTGCTAGTTATCCAATATATATTATTCGCTTGGAACTACTAATAAAACTAATTTAACAACAAAAATTACAAAAGTATAGTATTTGCAAAAGGAAGGGAAAAGTTAAATTTAATTCCCTCAACAACGTCATTGGATCATATATGGCACCGATCTTCATCATTGATATGATCATTTTGACATGATAGTATTAAGCTCACTTGCATGACAATCACAAAATGAATTTTTAAAAATTATTGTATGCTAAAAGAATACTAGTATAGAAGGCTGTTCACGTAAGTTAATTACACTCAAAAAGCATGAGACTTTAAAAAATATAATTATGTTAAATATAACTTTATATTAATTACATTTAAAAATTAGAATTTAACACTAAAAATTGGAGTTTCATTTAAAAGGAACACGATCAAAATTATGAACATCATACGTCTCTTTATAGTTTTAGAGTTGAGCCATTTTCTTTTATCTTTATCCAAAAAATCAATGTTTCTTGTGATGTTCATTTTACAAGCTCTTATCATTTATCTTTTTCATAGAAGTTTGAATGTGATGTTTCATTTATTTCTATCGTTCTCTGTATATTTTTGTTTTGTTCTTTGTTATTTATTTATTCTGTTTTTTTCAAATTTTGCACTTATAATTATTGGCAATTTACAATTTATTGTCTTAATGTCCATTTTTTCAATCTATATATTTCCTTCCTTATAATTCTTGCTGGTCTAGGAAGAAAAAATAAATTCATTTCTTAAAACAAAGTAAATTGCCTGTTGTTGTTCTTGTTCGCATGTTTCCAAACTCTAATCGGCCTAAAAAGAAAATAAATAAAAAATTAGATTGCTCCTTTATCATTGATTCTTTCTTATTATTGTTATTGTTTTCCTCAAGTCTTGTGTGTGTACATTAGAATTTTTTGTTTTTTAGTGTGATTGGGGATTGATTTTCTATTAAAGAATTGAAGAGAGCATTTGAGTGGAAACTAACAATTTGAGAGAATACGAGTGAAACACGTGAGTAATGGGATCGTGGCCATTTTATAATAATGCATGTAATACTTCCAATTTACAAATTTCTGGATTAGTATCAATTTTTGAATCATATATTATGAATTGCTAATGATATACTCAAATATGACAAATCATCAATTTGGGTAGTCGCCGTATATT
Organism: Cicer echinospermum; assembly: GCA_002896215.2. NCBI lineage: Eukaryota > Viridiplantae > Streptophyta > Magnoliopsida > Fabales > Fabaceae > Cicer > Cicer echinospermum. The sequence continues at coordinate 21,419 of PGTU02003465.1, forward strand.
AACAAATACAATAAAAGTGTTTGTGGTGTAGTTTGGATCGATTTTTAGACAAAAACTTGTTCAATCTAAAAATAAACTTATAAGTAGTTTGGTTTAGATGACAAGTTTAAAAAAATCTAATCAAATTTCAAGCGTTTAATTTCGATTGGTTTTTGAATATTTTAATTACAATTGTAAAAAAGATAGTATTAATATTATAAAAATACAGTAAAATAGTAGGTTTGATATTAAATATAACATATAATATATTTAAATTTAACATTTTGTAATAAATAATGATCGACTATATTTAAAATACATGAAATAACAACAAAATAGATTGAATTAAACTAATAAGAATTGTTAAGAAAAAAATATTAAATTAACAAATAATATATAAATAAAATATATCATACTAATAAAAAATAAGTAAGTGTTAAATTTTATGATTGCAATTTAGTTCAGATTTAGAAAAAAAAATTTAAAATCTGATATATGCAGTTTTCACAAAAGGACATCTAAAAATGTTCAAAATTATTCGATTTTGTGCAGTTTTCGAATAAGGGTTTTTTATCCATTGGCACTTGAATTAGGGTGGAAGGAGAGTGAGGGAGTTGTTGCATATACATATTGTGTTTGTATGATTGGTCTTTTTATCTATGAGAAAATATGAAATGCAACTTTTTGTGTAAATTAGTTTTGGACATAAGATTGAATGATTTGATTGTTATTTTAAAAAACGGTTACCAAATATAATTATATGCTAAAATGAAAGGTTGTCATTAAGCAACGGTGTAAAACTATTTTACATCGTCATAATATTATATTGTATTTTTAAATATTTTTAAAAAATTTAATTTGACTGTAACATAATATATTTTGTTTATTCTCTTAATTTTGATTTTTGTATTTTGTATTTTATAAATACACATAATTCCTTATCATAATTTCCTTTCATCACACCATATTTTTAAATAATAATCTTCTTTTTATTTTTTTTTCTATTCTCTATCTTTCGTTAATCGATCAAATAAACTGCAAAAAATGTAAGGATTAAATTGTCTCAATTTATTTTTTTCAGAGACTAAAAATTACTTTTATTTTTTTAGAGGTTAAATTAAGTGTTGCAATTTTTCTCAGGGATTACAATAAGTCTTTATCTATTTTTTAATTAAAAAATAAGTTTTAATATATATTAAATTGATTTGTCTAGGTTTTAGTAGGTTTGACTAGATTACATGCATAAATGGTCCACAGAAGTGACAAAAATCGATCATGAGTCTAGTTTTCGGTCCAATTGGTCTGACTGGTCGAATCGGTCCGAGTTGTAAAATCATGGTACAATTAATCATGAATGAACATCATAAGTAGGGGTGGGAATAGGTCAGGCCAGGCTAGGCTTTGAAAGGCATGAGCCTGGCCTACGATTTATTTTTTAGGCCTAAGCCTGGCCTACGGCCTATCATAGGCTTTTTTTTCGGCCTGGCCTGACCTTTTTAAAAGTTTGGCCTGGAAACCTATTTAAAAGCCTATTTAAAATAATTTTTAAAAAATATGAAAAAAACATCCTTTAAATCCTAAAAAATAATTTTTTGTGTCAAATTTTTTCTGAAACAAACACACTCATTATTACCTTTTAAACAAATATGGAAGACTACTTAGTGATTGACTAATTGAACAGCTACCAAATATGAAATGACTACCAAATATGGAATGCTACCAAATATGGAACAACTACTGAATATGGAATGCTTACTGAGTAATTGCTTAATTGATAGAATTTAAAATAGGAAATAATATTATTAATTATAATAATAAATAATATTAATAAATAATAAAAAATATATATAGGCCAGTCTGTCAGGCCTAATAAGCTTTTTTATAAGCTTGAGTCTAGCCTATTTAAATAAATAGGCTTTAAAAATGGCCTAAGCCTAGCCTTTTTATTAAATAGGTCAGGTCAGGCCATAAGTAGGTCAGGCCATAGGCCCTTGACGGGCGGCATAGCCTATTCCCATCCTTAATCACAAATAGAGAAAAAGAAAAACTAGAAGCAAATGCAAATAAAAGATATTTTTTTCCACCATGTCTAAATATATTAGTGTGCAAAGAAAAACCTATGTACTCAACTCTTTCTTTTATATTCTTTTTCATCTATTTAAGAAGAGTGGTTGAAGGCCAATAATTTATCTGAAAGCACCCCTTACACTACGCCAAAAATGACATTTTATAGCGCGTCTTTTACAGTGCTTATTAAATACAAGTGCTGTTGTAGAATTTTTTTAAAATAACGGAGGATACAACAACGCTTTTTTGACAAGCGCTGTTGTAGGGTCATATAGGGTCACATAGCGCTTGCACATAATGCCTACAACCTTTTAAGCGCTTTTTGTAAAAGCGTGTAAATTGAAGCGCTCTCCCACAGCTTTTACAACGTTTTTTGAGCGCTTTAAACACAAGCGTTGTAAAATGTAGCGCTCCCACCTTATGTTACATGGCTTTTAAAGCGTTTTTTGTGAAAGCGTTGTAAAAGCTTTGCGCTTTCACATAATTAAAGGACCTATTAGAGCGCTTATTACACAAGCGCTGTAAAATCATTCCCTTTAAATAAAAATCATTTACTTTAAATAAATAAAAACAAATTTACGAACCCTCATCTCCTCTACTCTGGGAACCCTCATCTCCTCTACGTACTATGCGGCCATCTACTGCTCCTCCTTTATAAAAAATTGGATACGTTGTCTCACGTACTGTATTTATTAATTTGTTGTTGTCACTAAAACTAATAAATTTTACATAATAAATCATATAAAATCTATTCTTTTTTGAAATTTGTTGATCTGTTTGTTTTGAAATCAAACTTGGACTTTGGTTTCCATTTTCCAATATTAGATATGTGTACTATATATTGGTATAATGTTATCAGTAGCTTATTATTTGTGTAACTGCATTTATATAGGTCATATAATATGGACCGGAAATGAATGTCTGTCAATCGGTTGTCAAAAGAGTATGAAAATAAAGTGAAGGAGTTTGTTGAGTTTGCAGTGAAGAATGCAAAAGATCCAAATAGAGTCGTTTGTCCTTGTTTAAAATGTTGTTTTGGAAAACGCGTAAGAGAATATGAATTGGAAGGACATTTAGTATGGCATGGAATTGATCAAAGTTATACATGTTGAATAAGACATGGTGAGAAAAAAAAAAGGAAACATTAATTTTGAGAATGGTTCGACATATGCTTCAACTGACTTCGATACAAATACATATGAGCTGGACCGAGTTGAGGAGATTGCAAAAGCAGTTGAAGAAGATCTTCGGGATTGTCCTAAAATGTTTGAGAGTTTGTTGAATGATGCAGAGAAACCATTATATAATGGTTGTACTAAATTCATAAGACTGTTGGTGATATTAAAGTTGTACAACTCAAAAGCGAGTAATGGATGGTATGATAAAAGCTTCACATAATTATTAACACTCTTAAAAGTTATGTTGCCAGATGATAATGAACTTCTCAATCGAATCTGTAACACCCCAAATTTTATAATAAATTATTTCATTAATTAAATAGAATTTTAAATAATTGATTTGGTGTTAAAATTATTTTAAAATATATGTTGATTAATTTTGGAATTAATTTTCTTTATATATGGCCTTTCTATGATCTACTAATTACATATTAGACTAAATGCGTGATATATATAACAAATATTATATTATTTTATATATTTTTATAAAAATAATACTATTTTAGTGTAATAATTTAAATAATAAGATTTTAGACAATTTAACGTGTATATGCATGTATCTAGTAAATGTGATATTTTTTTGTGAGTTTGAATGATGTTAAGTGTACACATAGTTATACTTCAATTTTTTTCTAACTGGTTTATATTTTTAGTTATTTAGTTGATAAATAATCATCTTGAGATGCTAGTACAATTGCAATTGATTTCCTATATTTTTATATCTTTGTTATGATACTATGATTTTATATATATTTATTAGAATTTAGTAATTAATATAAAGTTTTGATGTTTTATTTATTTATTTTACAATTTCGACTATTTTCTAATGATGATAATATTTTAATTCTAGTATAAAAAACAAAATAAGTATTATTTTAGTGATTATTTGGAATATGAGAATTTTGAGTATTAAAGTATTTTAAAAGATTAATAAAATAAGTTATTTTATTTTATATGATATTAGTTTTGAAATATTAGTAATATTTTAGAAATTAAATTGTGTTTAATATATATTTATATATATATTAATAAAAATTAGTTTTGCTAATTGTTGGTTTTATTTTGAAAATAAAAAATAAAAGAAATGAGTAGAATGTGTTTTATGGATTAACTCCAACTAAAATCCAATTATTAATAATAATAGTAATAATAATGATAAGAATAACAATATTAAAATGAAGAGAAAAAAAAAAAAAGAGGAAATGAAGTACGATCTCATCTTCTTCGTAGACTAGCATCCGCCTCCATTTTATATCTTCTTGACCTTCTCTCTTCAATTATAACCATGTATACTAAGTTTCGATGTAAAACCGAGACCACATTTGTGATCGTTGTGATCTTCTTTTCATTTCCAACTTGAATCGCAAACTTAAACGCCCTATTCCATCTTGTCAAAAATCACACCTCCACCTTTTGATCAAGATCCGGCCACACGGAAAATATCCCAATGAAAACTGAGACCATATTTGGACTCACAAAACACCCTCTTCCATTACCTATGTTGAAATTGCCAATCGTTATACTAAAAAAATGGGTTTTCACCCTCGCCGCGCTGTGTTGCAAACTCCGGCCAACACGTTCATCATCTTGAAAAACTGACATCATTTTTGGATTCTTCTCGTCGAAACCTTCAAGAAGTATACTCATGTGTGTGTTTCGGTGAAGTTGATGCCGACCCTGTCGGCGCCAGTACGTCGGTGAGACCTTTTCTAAATAAATGTTTCACTACCCGTTTGATTATGTTTTCTTCGCCTAATATTTTTTTAATTATATAATGCTGACTTTTATGCCTCGGAGAAAATTATCAGCCATGTTTCATTGACTCTGCAATTGTCGATGCTTTTGGACTTGTTTGGACGTGTTGTCGACATCTCATGTTGCTGAAATCATTATGGTCCTTCTATCTTATGAAAGCGTCAAATTGAGGTATGGGGTGAGAGTGAGTTCGAATGCATGAGTATAAATTAAGTGAGAGATGAACCGGAATACCGTATTCCCACAATTTATTCGGGGCTCGCTACGTGTTATGGCAGAAGCCCTTTGAGTAATAATGACTAATGAGCAAACTTGAATTCTGTGAGGTTAAAATATGAATTAGAAACTTTTATAGGATGTTGTTTGATTTGATTTTTGAGATCGTGTGATGTTGAATTATTGTAGAATTGTGTATTTGATTCATTCTGTGTTTTGTTTATATCTATCTTGATACTGATATATGATATAAAATGTGATGAATTGTAATTATTTGTGCTTGCAAATTGATGTGGTGTTGTGTTGTGAATGTCTAGTATTATTATTATATGTGAGTGTAGACCCTTTATTGTTTGAGATGACGTATCATGATGATAAATTCTGAATGTAATGTATGACTATTGGAAATCTGCAATGACGATGTGTGGCTCCTGACTTGTGATATTACCACCTGATGAATATCATGAAATGCGTATGTGTTTAATTGAATATGACGAATTCGACCCGTGCCAATGATGGTTCTCTTAATGGAGTAAGTAACCTAGGACAACGAGGGAGAAAGTAGTTGTTGATAATTTTTGAAGTGAGATTATTGGTCTCATATAGGTAGGGCCTGACAAGCCTAGTGATTATGGGGAAGTACAACTGAATGAGCCTGATCGTGGCGGTTCTACTGTTGAGCCTTAAGGCAAGATTGTTAGACCTTGGAGGTATCCGGGTGGGGAATTCCTAGGTTGACTTGGAGGTAGCACTCCAAATGTCGAGAGCTACCACGCAACACACGTTTACCTCGACTGTCCGTATATGTGTTCGGGTTGATTAGGGATCCTAATGATTACTGGCCAATTTAATTGTCCGTCCACTTGCGTGGTGGCCATAGTATTCGAGCCTCCTAACCAAGTACTTCAGAGTTAGAATGGGTACCAAAAGAAAGAGGAGGAGTCTAGAGTATAAGAGCATGCATAACATTACTTGATTTTTGTATTTACTTACTATGATGTTGTGGATTGTTATCAATGTTTTACCTTGATTATTCTGTTGGTTGTGATTTGATATGATACGGTGTTTAATATTTTTTACGTGTTCTCTCAGTTATTTATTAACTATTACATGTTTTCGAAGCTCACCCCTCGTTGGCTTGTGTTTGGCGCTTGCGAGAGCGCAGTTATTTCAGGTTATCGATGGGGATTCCACGCTCTGAATAGGTGATATTGGGGTGGAGTATTTTTCGTATTTTGTTGAGTTATGAACATTTAGATTTTTGTAAATTTGATTGATCAATTGTGTTTATTTTATCGGTTATTCAGAGGTAGAAATAATTGTCTCTAAGATTTAAGAACTTGCTTTATATCAAAAGTATTTATTTAATGAACCAATATATATCGTATATTAAGAATTTTTTTTATTGATTAATTTTTATGCAAAAGATTTGTGTAAGCGTGAATGTGACGTCTTGAACCTTAAGCATTTTTAAAAAAAAATATATATATATACCTCTATTTAGGAGAAACGTGCGAGATCTCGGTTAAATAGTGCATTTTACTTTTTACTTCAATTGGTTGGTGTACATTGGTGGTATCCGAGCCAGTTGTTCAATCAGGCCCGAGCAGGTCGAAGTGTAGTTTTAATTGGTGAGTCAAATTGTCGTCGTCTCATCCAGTAAATCGTGAACCAATTGTGGTACTCGTGTTTCATGTTGAATGAAAACGCTTATGAAATTATTCTTGTGTTAAGTGCTATATACTTTTCCATTACAATACATGATTTCTAGAAGACGTTTGTTAATTGTTAACTACTTGCTTATTCTTGTTGCAAATTATCTTATTTTTGAAAATAATTGTTAACGTGAATTACTTGCGCTTTCTTGTTGTGGTATGTATTTGTTGAGATTTGAGTTGATTTGAATTGTTGACATGATTTGGTTAATTAAATTTTGATTGGACTTGCGGCATAATTCTCTTAGATTATGTACTCCATTAACCTGCATTTGAAAATTCTTTTGACATTGTTTTCTACTGCTTTCCTTGATGTGTGATGATAACCTTGTGATATCTGGAGGAGAATAATGTTGAATTATAATGTTTCTTTGAATATCTCTGTTTGTTCTTTTAATCTTACTAGATGGTGACAAGGAATCTACACTATGGCTAACGGCTGGGTTGAAAAAAAAAATGTTCACGCTTATCTATCAAATCATTTGCTTTTTGGATAGAAAAAGTAATTGTTTTGATACAATAAAGTAGGAGAACACAACCATCATAATCGATATATCTTTCTAAAAGAAACCGGAAGTGAAAAATGATACAATGAAGAAAGATGAATCTACCATTTTTTTAATTTGCCACTAACTCTCTGAGAGTCCTTAACTAAGCACCATAGGGAAGCTAAAAACATTATATTATCCCATTTAAGAATTAAGATACTTAAATTTATTTTATAACAGACACTTCATTACTACTGAGTTTGTATATATATTTTTCTTGCAATATTTTGAATATAGGTTTATAAGAATAGGTGTTTGAGGATACAAAACATTTGTGATGCAATCTGCTTCCGTTAGCTGCTAAGTCTGATAATTTTGGGTTGGTTTATCCAGTAAAAATACCATTTGGATTGAGAAGTAAAAATATCATTTGGATGGTAGATAGTGATTTAGGCCTGGGAAGTAGGAACAATGAATTATCAACAAATGGATTAGTTCTTTATTTTGATGTGGATGAAAGAAAGATGGATGACATTGTTATTTGTTGTGCCTTTGTAATAAGGAATTTGAAATATCTAGTTAGAGAACTCAAGAGTGTAGTATCTCGCTTGTAGCTTCTAAATTTGATCTTAACAAGCTACATTCATATTTACTAAATTCATTCCAATTGCCGTATTTTAATTTTTTAAAACTATTTAAAATTTGTTTTCTTTTTATTAATATTTGTACCTTTAAAATCTCGAGTTTTGATAAAAAAAAAAAGTTATAGAGTTCTGACAATGATAAAATACTAAAAGGGATTGTATATTTTGTTTATGGGAAAAATTTGAATTCTCAATAATATTTTTTTTGGGTGATAAATTATTAGTGATACATCTTATAATATTCAATTTAATTTGGTAGTGTGTTGTACCTTCTAATAAATGATAAATTACCATATTTGCTACTTAGAAATTTCTGCTATGATATAGTTAAAACTCTAGTCCCAAGAAAGCAGGTTTATTGTGCATTATGGTTGGTATTAGTCTGATGAGACATTATTGCTCATGAATGTTGACAATGTTTGTTGCAGTACAAACAAATACACATAGTTGTGAATAGAATTTGTTTAAGGAGCGAATTTATAAAAACTTGTATGTGTGCTATTTATTGTGTTTGAGGAAAATTAATTTGCATGCGATGTCAAAAGCTAATCTTTGTCTAGGTGATTGTTGACTTTATGACTTTTTACCAGAGAAGAAAGTATACTTGCCTTTTCCTTTATACCACTAACTTAATGAGTTAACCAACAAACACTTGTACTACTCAGATCAACTAATCTGATTTAACATTATAACTTGTATATTTCATGTTGAAGGAATATTTATTGATTAGCGTTTACTAAAATAGTTAACGTAGCACTGTTGTAGAACTCATGTGGTAGCACTACATCAAACACAATATGTGATGTTGGTAAGAATAAGTGATGTTGTTAACCTTCAGGGTAAGGGAGTTTTTCACTTGGAGACTTCTTAGCAAATATTTTGAATAAATTTATATAGAGTTATTCTTGAAAATTTTGCAAACCAGACCAAGGCCTGCATATGTAGCGTGTATGTATGACTTACATTAAGCAAGCATAACTTTTTCTTTGGGGACCTAATTCGTTGAAATAAGATTCTTACAAAACTAGAGTATTTTATTGTTTTTATAATTTATTTTACTGGTTTTGAAAGGGATGTATTGCATATTTATATTTGGCTTTTGATATAGGAAAAACTTGTTTTTGTTTCTCGTTATATTGCTCTCTTGTGGTTGAGCTCTAACTTGTGTTTTGATTTTGTGAAAATAAAATTGCTTGTGGTTTAGGTGTTCTAAATGGTTTTGAAGGGAATTTGTGTATAGAGTTTAGAGTTGTTAGGAGTGTTTAAAAGTGAAATAATTTAATATTTCTTTTGTCTGATTGTTGATTAAGTTTAATTTAAGTGCCATTTCTATTGTTGTTACTGATTGTATTAGGCAATTAAGTTCATCATCACTAGTTGATTGAGCTATCCTTACTTACTTGAATATTATTTTGACTATTTAATTGAGTTGAAAAAAATTTGAATTATGGATTATACTTAATTGGTTTTCTAAGTTTTAATAAACATGACTGCTAGCTTATTTTGCAGAGGAATAGTTATAATTCACATAAGCCGATTGAGTTCTTATTGATGCTATTTTAAATTATTGCCTTATATTTTAGCTGTTGAGTTGAGCGCAAAGTATTATTTTCCTTGTTTGATGAATATGATTAAACAACAATAAATTTTAAATGTTGAGTGGTTTGTTGTATTATAAGTATTTTTGTCCATGTACTAGCTTACCAAATTTTTTTTTCTTATAGGAAAAAAACTTGTGAGTAAAAGGAGTTTACTGTGTTGAGAGATGTGAGAGACGTGACGACGTCTTCCCACACTACGACCGCGTTATATTCTTTTATCATCTATTTTTGGACTCAATATTTTTATTATTCTTACCTTGAGTACTGACTACATGAGTAGAGGGATGATCAAACCGACGACACCTTGTCAGTACTAATATATGAGGGCATATGCTTATCATTGACTTTTATTGCCTCTGCTTATTTGTTTATAATGTATGTTGTTCTAAATTATTTAATTATAAATTACAAATAGCATAACACTACAAATGTTGATTATTGTTAAAAGAAAAAATTTGTGTGTCAGAATTACGTGAAATAAATTGTCTCCTAATATGTTTTGTACATTTTGTTCTTGTTTTAAAGTGACTACATGTTACTTGATTGTTATGCAGTTCGTTTATAATCTTTAAGGTGTGAATTTATTTTAATGTTCTCCTATAGCCTAACTTTTATTAATCTGTATAGTAATTGTGGTTAGGATTTAAATATTCGTTTAGGAGAGTCAGATAAATAGAGCATTATTAAGAATGTTAATTGAATTTTATAACGTGTTTAATTTTTTTCGTTCATTTCACTTAAAATAGTAAGTTGTTATCGACTAATTCTATGAGCTCTCCCTCCTCTATAAATTATAGCGAGTAATCGTGGTATTTCTTTAATGATTGAAACATTATATGTGATATGTGTTTAAATGATTCATTGTCATATAACTAGTGAATTCCTTGAGGGTGCTTAATTATGTATTAGTTTGTCTATTGTTCACCATAAATTTCGAGGACGAAATTTTTTTAACGAGGGGAGAATTGTAACACCCCAAATTTTATAATAAATTATTTCATTAATTAAATAGAATTTTAAATAATTGATTTAGTGTTAAAATTATTTTAAAATATATGTTGATTAATTTTGGAATTAATTTTCTTTATATAGGGCCTTTCTATGATCTACTAATTACATATTAGACTAAATGCGTGATATAAATAACAAATATTATATTATTTTATATATTTTTATAAAAATAATACTATTTTAGTGTAATAATTTAAATAATAAGATTTTAGACAATTTAACGTGTATATGCATGTATCTGTAATGTTGATATTTTTTGGAGTTTGAATGATGTTAGTTGTACACATAGTATACTTCAATTTTTTCTAACTGGTTTATATTTTAGTTTTTAGATTGATAATAATCATCTTGAGATGCTAGTACAATTGCAATTATTTCCTAATATTTTATATCTTTTGTTATGATACTATGATTTTATATATATTATTTATAATTTAGTAATTAATTAAAGTTTTGATGTTTTATTTATTTATTTTACAATTTCGACTATTTTCTAATGATATAATATTTAATCAGTATAAAAACAGATAAGTATTATTTAGTGATTATTTGGAATATGAGAATTTGAGTATTAAAGTATTTTAAAGATTAATTAAAATAATATATTTTATTTTATATGATATTAGTTTGAAATAATTAGTAATATTTTAGAAATTAAATTGTGTTTAATATATATTATATATATATAATAAAAGATTAGTTTTGCTAATTGGTTGGTTTTATTTTGAAATAAAAATAAAAGAAATGAGTAGAATGTGTTTTATGGGAAACTCCAACTAAAATCCAATTATAATAATATATGAGTATAAATAATGATAATAATAACAAATAAATAAATGAAGAGGAAAAAAAAAAGAAGGAGATAGAAGTACGCATCTCATCTTCTTCGTAGACTAGCATCCGCCTCCATTTGTATATCTTCTTGACCTTCTCTCTTCAATTTTAACCAATTATACCAAGTTCGTGTAAAAACCGAGACCACATTTGTGTCGTTTGATCTTCTCTTTCATTTCCAACTTGATCGCAAACTTAAACGCCCTATCCTCTTTGTCAAAAATCACACCTCACCTTTTTGATCAAGATTCCGGCCACACGACTGGTATCCCCAATGAAAACTGAGACCATATTTGGACTCCACAAAACACCCTCTTCCATTACCTATGCTTGAAATTGCCAATCGTTGTACTTAAAAAATGGGTTTTCACCCTCG
>PGTU02003470.1:0-13949 GCA_002896215.2 Cicer echinospermum
AGATAGCTACCAGTTTCACTACTGGATTTTGATCAACCACTGTATCCCAGAGTTTCTCTCCAAACTCTTCCAAGATCACAGTAAAGCTTCTTCTTGGATGAGCCCTCTCAACAATGAGATAAACTACCGTTTCACTACTGGATTTTTATTAGTTTTTTTCTTTAAACAAAGTGTTTGTTATAATAAAAGAATACAGAACATTGGGTCTCAATCATTGCAATAGATATCTTCACACAAGAAGTTGTTTGTCCATTTGTGAGTGTTTGAGATCATTCTCTTTTCTCTCAGATGTCTTTTTCAGCTCTCTATTTATTATGAATATATTGTTGGTTCTGGATCTGATAAAAGCAATATCAAAGGTTATTCAAATGTTATCAAAGTTATTAGAGAAAGTGATTAAAACTGTTTATATAGTATTCTGAGAAAACAACATATAAATCGATTTCCCAAACGATTCATTAATGTAATAAAACAAGCTCAATCGATTAGCCAATCGATTGTCGCAAGTCTTGTTTTTCTTGGAATCTTAAAACTACATAAACTAATCGATTACCAATCGATTATTTTAAAATACTTTCATAACTAAATTAATCAGTAGTTAAATAGTTATCGTCGATTTTGCATAATGAATTTAAGATGTTTTGTTCCAACAGTGACAGAATCATAACAATCGATTACCAGTCGATTCCATAAGTCACATAATCGATTCATTAATACACATAATGATTCATTAATACACATAATGCCCGATTGGCCATATATGAGGTCCTGTAATTCCAAATTTATTGTGTCATATCGATTGCCAATCGATTGGGTTTAACAGGGATTTAGCTTATTTCAAGTAAATAATGTGTCAATCGATTAAGTGTTATGTTCCTGAAAGATGATTTTACTAGTTTGTTCAGTTAATCGATTGATACCAAACTTGTTACAATGAATTATCACAATGGATTGGTCAATCGATTGTGTTTTGTCACACACCATGTTCCTTAATAAAATTTTATTTACGCAATCGATTAGCATATTAAATGGCTTGGCCCTGTGACTTGCGCAATCGATTTGTCAATCGATGTTTCTAATCAGTTTTAGTCTTTGTGATTAAACAATCGATGTGCCAATCGATTAGGGTGCTAAACGGCTTGCCTCTGACTTGCACAATTTTTATCAATGATTGTGCCAGTCGATTGCCTAATCGATTGTGTAATCACAGACTACACACTTTCGTACAACCCTTTTACAGAATCGATTGCCTAATCGATTTGCTCAGTAGATTTTCCAGTTTTTGTTGATTTCTTGAGTTCCAAGCAATTGTCTCAAGTATGTAGGGTTGAATTGTTGTTCCTGATATCTTACTCAGTTAAAATGTTAGATTTATCACATAATCTATGAACATTGTATGTTTGTTAATTATGTCAAAATTAGGATTAATGGGACCTAAGTCCAACAATCTCCCCCTTTTTGCATAAGTGACAAGCATATAATTTTAACTTGAGTTTAGCATTTCAGGAATTTTCCAAAGTGGGTACCAGTAACAGATCATAATATCAGAGCAAAGTACCGGAATGGGAGTTTTTATTTATCAAAATATGAGTAGTTATTAGAGCAACAAATGTTCAGCAGCAGCAGAAGTAGAAGTAGAAATTATTACCACAAGTTATAATGTATCTCCCCCTTTGTCAGTTTAATGCAAAAAGTAGTAACGAGAGAGTGTAGCAAAAAATGAATTTTCTCCCCTATGTTAGTAAACATAAGAAGGGATATAATTATGGTTTTTAGAGCAAAAAATATCAGTGTATCAGAGAAATAAATATATGCAGATTAAAAGATTAATGGCAATAGATCAGAGAACAATTGAATAAACGTGCCATATGTCATATATGGAAGAAAATATTACAACAATAACAAGACATTACAAACAACAAAGAACCTAAAACCTACTCACCTAAACTAGGTTGTTCCTCACTATTAGCCAAGGGAAGAGGTAAGACCGTTGTATTACCCTCAGGCAGGTGTCTCCTCAACGTGAGGTTCAGAACTATCTAGGGGAGTGGGGATTCTGTTCCTCTGTTGCTTGTCGGCCGATATCCGCAATATCTTCAAAAGATAGCTCAATGCCCAAATGAACTTGTATCACATCAAATTCTGACAACTGAGTTCAGAGATGTCTGAGTGTCTTCAAAGCAGCTTCCATTTGAGCATTTGACGCTTGCATCTTAGCGTTGTGAGCGCTTGAGCTTCCATGAAACTCTAGCATCTTTGCGAAGAACTCAGGAGTGGCTGCCACTGGCTCAACAGCTTGTTGTGTAGAAGGCTGACACAAGTTCAACATTTGGTAGGGCCTAATCCAAATACCATTCACCCTATTTCAATTGCATCTGATTGACAATTGATTCACCAAAAATAAGGGTGGTTTTGAAGATTCTTCATCGACAAGTGACACCTTGAAATGTCTCAGAATCTTGGTTATTAACTGGGGATAGGGCAGCATCAGCTTGCTTTGCGATGCTTCAAACCATATGTCATCAGGCACTATCCATGTCCAGCTCATTTTGAGCTCTTGGACAGTCCCACAACAACAGTATGTCCAGCTTCTGGACGACGGCATGGTTTCCTGATCGGGGCACAGCATCCTGGTTAAAGTGTACATAAGCATTCTGATGATGGACCCTCATTGACAATAGGCAGCGAATAGTTTCGACAAAGCCTTCGACCATACAGGTCCTTCACAGCAGTGTTGTCTATCAAATAAAACTTCCTTCCCAGCCTTCATCCGCAAGTTTCTGCCTCAGAACTGCCATCAATTGATTTCCCATGAAAGGGCAGGTCCTGACAGAGTTAGAAATTCAAAAGACATGGAGATCCTCTGCTTTTGACTTCAGCCTTGAGCATATCAGTGAGCTTTAAGGTGGAATAGATGCTCTTTATTAACGGTCAGATAGGTGTCAAGTGTGGAGGAGAGGAAGTTTTCAGATCATGAAACCTGCAATGGTCTTGGAAGGTAAATCCCATCTGAATCAAAATTAGGCGAAATCCAGATTCTAGCCTCTGGATTTTTCTTTTTAGGAAGTCAGGTGGAATAACAAAATCTGTAGCTTTACTTTGGATGATAGGACGCCTTCTTTGGAGGAGGAGAAGAGAACCGGGTTTTCTTCTTCATTTCTGAGTAACCTCCTCATAGCATCAACCAGAGCGTTCTCAGTAGTGAGGCTCCTTTCTTTTCTTGTATTTTCCTTGATCAATAGAGCGGCTTTGCCTTGTCTTTGGCAAGTATTTTGTGGTAGGAATTGGAACTCGTTTTAACATGGTTGGGGCCGAGAAGGGGTTCGCCCACTAGAAGATTGAAGGATGGTGATGGAGTTCCTGGTTTGATTTGTGTTTAACATGTGCCATTGTAGGGAGAGATAGATGTGTTTGAATCAGAGATAAGTCAGGGATGGTTGGGAAACAGAGTATAGAGAAATAACCAGAGCGACTTGAGAAGTTCTGGAAAAATTTGAGAAGAAATCGATTGGTAACTGTTCCTTTTTAAACCTTCAGACGCGCCAATCGATGTCCAAATCGATTATGTTACCGTTGCTGGAGAAGCACAATTGATTTAGTAATAATTGCATCTAACGGCTAGTAAAAGCAAGTCACAACGGTCATATCGTGAATGGATTCCCAAATCGATGTCCTTTATTTACTCAATCGACGTCCAAATCGATGTCTTTAAACTGGAGAAATTGAAATATTGAACCAATCGATTTCCAAATCGACGCTCGGGCTGGAGTCTGGAAAACGTTCTAAATTTTGAAGTATGGGGCCAACGCAATCGATTGTGCAATCGATTCTTTAAATTAAAAACTAAGCTGACTATCGATTATCCAATCGATTGATATGGGAGAAGTTCAAGCACCAGAAACTTCCTGTGATTTGGTACAAAGGGTCAGATCTCACTAGGATCTAAGAGTATGCGCTCTATGTTTATGCCATAACCAAGTCTCATCTAAATTAGACAACAAACAGCAGATAGTACTAGGCAAAGAATTAAAATCTAACATAAATGTTATTAATTCTATCACCAACTAACTTTATACCTTTGTTATCTTTATGCTTAATTATACAAGATTGTGATGAAAAACTTACCTGGAGACCTTTGTCACATAGTTGACTTATACGTAGCAGATTGTGTTTTAGCCCTTCTACGTACAAGCCATTTTTGATTACTGCAGTTGACTCATTGTCTATGCCACCAACACCACTTATCTTTCCTTTATTGTTGTCACCATATTTGACAAAATCTCCTTCATTTAATGTTAGAGACAAGAATTTAGACTTGTCTCCTGTCATGTGCTTTGATCATTCGCTATCTAGGTACCAAGAGTGCCTATTGGATGTCAAGCACACCTGCAACACACTCAAAATTTGATTTTAGGTACCCAATTTAAATTGGGTCCTGGGAGGTCAGTTTCAAAACTTTGTGTCTTTGCTATCCAAATCTGTTTCCATCCTCTGTTGGCTAGTTTTTTTAGTTTGCAATTAGAAACAAAATGTCTTTCTGCACAGAAATGACATGAAACCAGCAAAGAATAACGTGATTTGTTTAGTAAAGATGTCATACATATCCTTGAAAATATAGATTTCGACTATGTTTGACATTTTGGTTTGTTATATAACCAATACCACATCTAGTGTTATTCCTTTTAAACATGGCATATTTGGTTTAGTATCCTAGACCAGATTTTACATTAACATGTCTCTGGTTGCTAAGTATGACACATCAGTTTATCTTTACTACTAGTGAACTTCAATAAATCAGACTTTAATGATTAACATTTCTTTTCAAGTTCAATGCATCTTGCAGATTTTTCATGTGAATCCTTTTTCAGTTGTTCATACAAATCCTCAATTTCCTTTATGATCATTTTATATTTGTTTAAGCATTTCTTTTGTACTCAGAATGTTTAATAGAATCACATACTCATCATGTGTTCATTGAAAGCTTCTTGTAGTTCATCATAAGATGGATTAGATTGAGAATTTACCTCACTTTCATTCTGAGTCTGTGTTTGCCATAAGATATAGATTTGCTTCTTCTTCTTCTGAAGAGGCAGAGGATTCTTCGTTGTCATTCCATGCAATATATGCTTTTCTGGTTTTGGGAGCTGGTTCCTTGCCTTTAGTATTTGCAGTCCTATTTTTGTCTTGCAGCTTGTAACACTCAAACTTTATATGCCCTGTTTTACCACATTCATAACAGGTGATTGTCTTGCTGTCACTAATCTTAGAACTTGATGGCTTTCTGAACTTGTTGTCTTTCTTTTTCAGAAATTTTTTAAACTTTTTGACAAGTAAACCAATCTCAGGCTCTTCGTCAGTCTCACTGCTTGACTCATCTGAGCAACTTTCTTGTTCAGACTTTGATTGGTGCGTTTGGGCTTTCAGAGACAATCCTTTTCTTTTCCTGTTAAACTGTTATGACTCATCTAATCTGTGCAATTCCATCTTATGCTCCCTGAGCTTTCCAAACAGTGTTGCAATAGTCATGGTTGCAATATCCTTTGATTCAGCAATGGCAGTTATCTTGGGCTGCCATTCTCTTGTTAAACACCTCATGACTTTTCCTATTTGCTGCTCATTATCCACAACTTTTCCTAGAGCATGTAAATTGTTGATGATGTGAGTGAACCTTGTTTGCAGGTCATTAATAGATTCATCTGTCTTCATGTTGAACAATTCATATTCATGCATGAGTGTATTAATTCGAGCTCTTTTCATATCAGTGGTTCCTTCATGTGTTTGTTAAAGAGTGTCCCACATCTCTTTAGCAGTCTTGTAGTTTGAGACCCTGAAAAATTCATCAACTGATAATGCAGAGGTTATTATGTTCTTAGCCTTAGCATTATATCCTACTTTCTTCTTATCATCCTCAGACCAGTCAGATCTAGGCTTAGGGATTAGTGAATCACCAGTCCCAGCTATTGTAGGTATGAAGGGTCCATTTTCTACAGCATCTAGAATATCAATACCACTAGCTTCTAGAAATATTAACATCCTATGTTTCCAATACATGTATGCGGCTCCATTGAAGGCAGGGGGCCTTGCAAGGGAAGCACCTTCTCCTAGAAATCCAACTGAGGCCATGTACTTTTATGAGAATTACTCTAAAAAAGGTAGGCTCTTGATGCCAATTGTTGAAAAATATGACCTCGATTGTTTAAAAACGTGTATGGCAGTCTTTTAAAAAATTCAACAAGATTGATAATCAATTTAACAAAAGAACACTTTTATTAAACTAATGATCAATCACGGTCCCAAGGAATTGATTCTAAGCGAAGGTTCACACTTACATGTATTGACCAATTACTAGTTCGAAACATACAGTAATTGTTCTACAAATTAATCAAGATACAAGCACGCCAAACAAGATTAATCATACAATGATAATAAAGAGTAAGGGATAGAGAGAAATGCACCACGATTTTATACTGGTTCAGCCGTCTATCAGACGACCTACGTCCAGTCCCGAAATAAAACGATTTCGGCCTTTTTCAATAGAATCTTAGAGTGTTTTACAGATGTTCCAGCCCTCCCGGCCTATTAATCTTAAAACTCTCTCTCTATTTTATTTGGCAACCACTGTATCCCAGAGTTCCTCTACAAACTCTTCCAAGATCACAACACAGCTTCTTCTTGATGAGCCATCTCAACAATGAAGATAGCTACCAGTTTCACTACTGGATTTTGATCAACCACTGTATCCCAGAGTTTCAATACAAACTCTTCCAAGATCACAACAAAGCTTCTTCTTGATGAGCCCTCTCAACAATGAAGATAGCTACCAGTTTCACTACTGGATTTTTATCAGTTCTTTCTTTACAAAGTGTTTGTTACAGAAAATATAAAAGAAATACAGAATTGGTTTCAATCACTTGCAATGAATCTCACACAAGGAGTTGTTGGTTCATTTGAGTGTTTGTGAGATCATTATCTTTTTCTCTCAAGAAGTCTTTTTAAGCTCTCTATTGATTATGAATAATCGTTGGTTTTGGATCTGAAAAAGCAATATCAAAGGTTATTCAAATGTTATAAAAAATTATTTGAGAAAGTGATTGAAAACTGTTTATATAGTTTCTGAAAAAAACATATAAATCGATTTCCCAATCGATTCATTAATATAATAAAACAGGCTTAATCGATTAGCCAATCGATTATCGCAAGTCTTGTTTTTCTTGAATCTTGAAACTACATAAACTAATTGATTATTTAAGTACACTTTTCAGAAAACTATGTGTAGTTTATATATGAATCGATTGCATAATCGATGTCAGGTGTTTTGTTCCAACAACGAGATCAAAACAATCGATTACGTAGTCGATTTATTAAGTCACATAATTGATGCATTAATTCACATAATTGATTTGGCCATATATTGAATGTTCCCTGTAATTCAAATTTATTGTGTCAATCGATTTGCCAATCGATTGGGTTTAAAACAGGGATTCAGCTTATTTCAAGTAAATCAATGTGCCAATCGATTTGGTGTTTAAGTTTCTGAAAAAGTGATTTTATCGGTTTGTTCAGTTCAATCGATTGCCTAATCGATTGATACCAAACTTGTTTCAAAAGAATTTTTCACAATGGATTGTTCAATTGATTGTGTTTGTCACAGACCATGTTCCTTATAAAATTTTATTTACGCAATCGATTTGCCAATCGATTAGCATATTAAATGGCTTGGCCCTGTGACTTGCACAATCGATTTTTCAATCGATGTATCTAATCAGTTTTAGTCTTTGTGATTAAACAATCGATGTGCCTAATCGATTGATACCAAACTTGTTACAATTGAATTTATCACAATGGATTGTCCAATCGATTGTGTTTTGTCACAGACCATGTTCCTTATAAAAATTTTATTTACGCAATCGATTGCCAATTGATTAGCGTATTAAATGGCTTGGCCCGTGACTTGCGCAATCGATTTGTCAATCGATGTATCTAATCAGTTTTAGTCTTTGTGATTAAACAATTGATGTGCCAATCGATTAGGGTGCTATACGGCTTGCCTCTGACTTGCACAATTTTTATCAATGATTGTGCCAATCAATTGCCTAATCGATTGTGTAATCAAAGACTACACACTTTCATACAACCCTTTTACAGAATCGATTGCCTAATCGATTTGCTCAGTAGATTTTCCAGCTTTTGTTGATTTCTTGAGTTCCAAGCAATTGTCTCAAGTATGTAGGATTGAATTGTTGTTCCTGAAATCTTACTCAGTTAAAATGTTAGATTTATCACATAATGTATGAACATTGTATGTTTGTTAATTATGTCAAAGTCACTTTTTGAGGAACACACACACCTTGACTCTACCAGCCAAGTCTTCTCTACAAACTCTGACAACCCCAAATTGTTGAAGGCACACTAACATCACTATCGGGTTTGAATACAAAAGTTTGGAACTTGAGTAGTTGCTTCTAACAAGCTGATTATAACAATGAATATCACACTCTAAGAAAAACACTTAGAAAATATTTCTCATTAGAACAAGTGTTTCTCTCTTTGAACTCTAAGATGAATTTGGAATTTTGAGTTTAAGTTCTTCTACTCTTTTCTGATTTTTCAACGATCTTCTTCTTCTTTAGCCTTGAGGATCTATTTATAGATAAAATTAGAGCTTCAATTTAGTCCTTGTTTAATTCTGAGTTGTATCTTCATTTCTAGCTTAGTCAAAAATGATATTATTCAAAAATAATTTTGAACAAGATGGTTTTTAATAATATGTTCTTTAGTCAATTCTTTATTTATGAATTCAATCTGAGCAATTCTTCTAGATTGAATATATTTGTATTTTGTTCAGATTGAGTGTGTAAATTCTTCAAATTGATTATGTTCGTATTTTATCCCGATTGAGTTTGTAAATTCTTCAAATTGATACTATTCATATTTTGTTCAGATTGAGTTTGTAAAACCTTCAAATTAATATTATTTATATTTTGTTCAGATTGAGTTGGCAAATTCTTCATATTCATATTGTTTGTATTTTGTTGAGTTTGCTTTTGCAAATTCTTCAAATGAAACTTCTTTCCTATTGCCTGATTTGATTTGGGCGGGAGTATAGTGTTGGGCAAGTTAATGAACTTTCACAAGTAGGAATATGACTAAGTTCAATTCAGTATTTTGTCCTTTGTCAAAATCTGAATCATATCTTTACAAATAATAATTGTATCTTCTTGTGAATGTTTCTTCTTGTAAACAATTCTTTATCATATCTTCTAATAAATAATTCATATCTTCTTGTAGAGTGAACACCCTAAACCCCAAGTTAATATTTTTGAATTTTGACATTAAGTAATTAAATTCTTCAAAAAAAAAAAAAAACTTTCAATTATTTTTACAAGGTAAAGAGTATCACGTTAATCCAAAAATATCCATCAAATTTAACAACTCGAAGTCATAATATTAAAAAAAAAATCTTTTGAAACACACGTAAATAAGTTTAGTAATAATTGTAAATATAGTCCCAACCAGATGTTATAACCAGAGCAGGAAATCCCAAAATAAAAGAACGTTCAAAAGTGAAGTTAAAAAAATGCATATAATAAGAGTCTTCAAGATAAGACGGCTTCCAACACTCTAAGGGTACTAGTCATCACTTGCAGCTTGCAACTCGTCTGCGTCCATCGCAAACGCCAAATACAAACAACGAATGATGAGTTTCAAAATCATGTAAGAGTATAAGATAAGCAAGGATAACATGCAAGTAGTCAAATTAGCACAAGCATGAGAAGCATTCAAGAACTTAATGTCAAAGTTTAAACTAAATGAATCAAAATTAAACAGTCATAAGGATGAAATGTTATGTATGTCCTATACTATAAACTTCTTCATCATTTGGTATCATTCTACTCTAAATTACTTGGTTAGGAGGCTTGATACTATGCTAATACAGGAGTGGACAGACAATTCATGAATGGTCAAGTCCTCATAGATCCCCTCAACTCAACCTAAGACACATATACGCGACCGTCAAAGTACTCTTGTGTTGCACGATAGCTCCCAACCATAGGGAATAACCCACTAATCCACTTAGGAATTCCCCACCAGAGATACCTTACAGATCTATCAGTCTTACCTTACAGTTCGATTGTAGCCCTACACGATCATACTTATTCAATTGCACTTCCTCGATTCACTAGACTTGTTAGACCCACACTATATGATGACAAAATAATTCTCACTCCAAGACTTCCAACATCTAACTCATACTTATTCAATTATCACAACTCAACAACTTTCAGTAATTCACATGATTCATCAAAATTTACGTCTACGTAAATATCAGTCATTCACAATAATCAACAGAATTTCAATCATAAATTAATGCAACGACAAAATAAAGATTAATTACTTGCTCCAATCACTACAAGAAATTGAACGTTTAGCGACAGTGAAAATCTGTAGGTAAACGTATAAAAACCGTAGGGATAGACAAAATTACCTATACCGACGGGGTTTTTTTTCGTGGTATATAATCGCCCAATGCCTACGAATTTTCGCCGTGGCTATAGGGTATAGTGACAGAATTTTTTCCGTTGTGGTAAACATTTGATTTTACCTACGGATATTTCATTGTTGGTATATACTTTAGTCATAATTTATAAAAATTATACCTACAGTTTTGTTCTGTTGCACATTTAATGACAAACTTTTTCTGTGTATAGGTTAAGAGTAATAAATTATTATAAATATTAATTTTTATCAACAAAATAGATAAATATTTAAAAATTATTATAAAATAACCAAATATAAATATACAATGAAATATATATATCTAAGACTCAAAATAAAATAAAAGGTGTTCATTGTATATATTAAAAATTAATATAAAAGTCTTACAACGATAAAACAAAACCCTTAACCTCAAAAAATAGACATCTTGTGTCATACATAACAATCTCAAAAAATATTAAGAAATGGAGTCCACTAAATTGCCAATATTCCATCTTCAACAACAAATTAGCTTTTAATCTTCACCTACAATCAATAAAATAACAAATGAATAAATACACGATTCCACATAAAAATATTACTAATAAAATAGAGAAAATGTTAATGATTTTAATTAAAATTAACTAATACTATCTAATTACCATTTTCATTATTTTCGTTGTTGTTTGGACTAAGTGAATTCAAATGGTTTTGAGCACTAGTAGCATCAGGAACCTATCACAAAAAATAGAAAATATTACTTATGAAAAATACGATTATGGAACTTATGAAGTTAGTTGGATAAGATTAAAAACTTCAACATTGCATATAGGCTAACAAATACAAAATCTCCTAAAAGGTCAAGTAAAAATCCAATACAATCATCATACATTTGAAAATAAAATTCAGCACTTTGTCAAACTTAATTTATACACATTTTATATATTGGTACCGTTTAATTATTATCAAAACTTACAATCAATCTTGCAGCCTTTTCATTGACAATTTTTCCATCTTTACGAGTGCGGGTATCAATGTAAATCTCTTTACGTCCAGGCAACACTCTTTTGCCCTTTTTTTATCTACAACCAAACAAATAAGTTAAATGCATTTCATTTTTAATTTAAATTAAAGCCATAAAAATAGAAATAGAAATAAACCTTCTCATCAATAAACTTTGGGAGACTTTTTGAACCCATACAATGAACATCTTCAAACTTAGCACGATTTTGCCTATTAATTTTACTTATTTTCTGCAATTGATATAAAATGTTAGTCTAAATAATAAACTCATTAATATATTACTCATAATATATACGACTTACTTGTCCTTCATCAGAAAACCAATGATGAACCAAACCACGATATTGATTTGGGTCAACCCTATCATCTGGTACAAGAGATGCAACTTCTTCTTCTGTTTTAGTAGGGTCATATGCAAGTATTGATTAACTTCATCGATAACATTGCTTTAAAAAATATCACTACAATAAATTTTACGTTTAGCGATGAAAATCTGTAAGTAAACGTATAAAACCGTAGAGATAGCTAATATTACCTCCACCTTTGCTCTACAACATCTCCACTACCTGAACAACATGGTCCAAATATTTCATGAGTTGTGCCAAACCATTACACATATATATGCATGTCATCAACTCGCCAAATTAATTATATCGGCCGAATTCAAGATGTAGCTACCTAATATTAACACTTGAAATAGCCCTTGCCAATAAGTTGGAGTAACCTGCAACTAATCAGGATAATAAATATTTACAATTTTAGATGCCAAAAGAACCAACACTAAGTCATGATCTTGATGCTTATTTTAAAGTCTTTGGTTTCAAGACACATCAAGCATTGCTCATATAGACAAAGATGTTGATGGATAAAAAGTTGCATAAATGATATAATCATCATTGACCAAACTGCTACTGTGGGATTCTTAAAGTATGATTCCTCGTTCTCATGTCATTCCTCCTGTAGCCTGTATTATCACTCCATCATTTACAAAGTAAAAACCTTAACACACATAAACTGTTCAAATATAGACCACAAGGGCTGCCCTAAAAATCAACTAATTTAATATTAATCAAATAAACATATATAATTATATGTTACAAATTTTAGTCAAATTTAAGGGCACAACCATAATACAAAAAGTCCATTTCAAATGTAACTAGTTTCAGGGCAGAGATCTATATTAGTTATTACCGTTCAGTTGAAGTTCCTTCAAATTCCCGCGCACTAAGATTGTATCTTTAGTTAATCCAAACACAACTGTATTAGTTCAGAATAATAAATTCAGAATATTAATTATGTTGAAAGAAAAACACAGCTGTATATTTGGGTTTTGGGCACAAGAAATTAATAAATTGATTATAACATATCACTATTATGAGCCTCAATTATCACTTATTTCAAGTGGGATCAAAGTTGAAGATTATATATATTGTGGCTCTCTTTCATATCCCTTTATACTACGTGTAAATGTGAAGCAATATCCTACACTTCCCTTACCATGAAAAGGAAAAATCTCACCCACACGATAAGAAAATGTTGAAGAAGATTTTAAGGACCAAAACACTAATACCTCTATAGGGACTAAATGATTATTTAAGTCTTCCTCAAATTTTTCTTTTGTTGAGTATTGCACAGATATTTAAAAGTCTTTCTTATACTAACAAGGGTGAATATGAGGTGAAGTGAGGTGCCATGTGTGCAACTGTGTCAGTAAATTTGCTAATGGAAAAGGGGGCATTTATCATGCCAAACAAATAAACAATTGGCAAAGGGAAAAGATCAACCGCACAAAAATCACAGAGTGCATATTTATTCATGGTTTTGGCCAATTCGGGTGCAGAGGAAAAATAGTTACCAAAAAACACTTGAACTCTGATGTACATTTGATTCAAGTAATTGTGGCTTTTACCTATGGACAGATCCATAATGTTTCCAATTACCACTCAGAGTTAATCGAGTTCACATGTGTGAATGTGGATTTGGTCATTAGGGATTCAAATTTGGATATATGCAAAATGTTCAAACCATGTTGCCATGGCACAAAATATAATAAACCGGGGAAACAATACAATGTTCAAACCATATTTATACTTTCACCCAATTTCTGTAACTCAATTTATACATACATACAAACATTTCTAGGCTAGTCTCTACAGCAGTCACTTATCAGAACTCAAAATTGTGGTGCGAGAACGGAATGGTGGTTCAAGAAATTACCAGTGGTGCGAGAACGGTGAGAATGACGGTGAGTGCAGCTCGGGTTCGATGGCGCGACTGGTTCGACGGCGAGTGCAGCTCCGGTTCGACGGCAAGTGCGCGACTGGTTCGACGGCGCGACTGGTTCGTCGGCGAGTGCAGCTGGTTGATTGACGGCGAGAACAGTGAGAACGACAGTTTTGAGTGAGAACGGCGAGAAGGAGAAGACAACGATTGGGGCTTAGATTGGGGCT
>PGTU02003471.1:0-12837 GCA_002896215.2 Cicer echinospermum
TGTCAAAATAGTGTCAAAGAAATAGCAAACGGAGAACGTTCTCCAGGTGGCTCCCAAACGAGAAAGTTCAAAATTACAAATTGTACGTTTTGAAAACTCTTTTAAACCAAAGCTTAAATCTTCTGAATCCTACACTGTTAAATCCATTTCAAAACCAACAACTAAAACACACAACTGTTTTTAAAAACAAGGAATGATATACCATTCAAAGAAAAAACTAACTCTCAAGACCCAAAACAAAGTGGGTACCTAAGGCTGAAATAATATCACATGCAAGTTGGTTTTCCAAATACAAAGAGAAAGCCTTGGTTCTTGACAGTGGCTGTTCAATGGCACATGACATGAGATAAAAACTGTTCGTAACCTTCATCAAGAAGGATGGTGGTTCGGTCACTTTTGGAAATGATGATCAAGCTCAATTAAAGGTAATGGAACCATTGGTAAGACAAACTCTGCTCAAATAATGATGTTCAATATGTGGAAGGTTTAAACACAATTTACTAAGCATAAGTAAGCTATTTGACAATGGATCGAAGTCGTCTTTAACCAAAAGTATGTGAAATCAAAAAAGCTAAAAACTAGAGAAATTCTATTTCTGGAAAAGAAAGAAAATTTATATGTTTTATATCTTGAAGAATTATCCGATGAATCATGCTTTTATATCAATCAATAAAGATAAATGGATTGGGCATAAAACGGCTGGACATATCAGTATGAAAACTATTTCAAAAATCTCCAACTTGATCTTGTTTAGAGGTTACCCAAACTTAATTTGAGAAAGATAAAATATGTGAAGCTTGTGCCAAAGGTAAGCAAGTCAAAAGATTTTGTAACAACAAAAAGAACTCGTGAACTACTTCACATAGATTTATTTGGGCCTGTCAAAACAACAAGTCTAGGAAAATGAAATATGGTTTTGTTATTGTTGATGATTTCTCAAGATTTACCATGGGTTCTGTTTTAAAACAAAAGATGATGCTTTTGAAGCATTCAAAATATTTTGTAAAAAAGTTCAAAATAAAAAAGATTCCAGCATCATCTCTGTAAGGAGTGATCATGGAGAGAATTCATCAATGCTTCAGTCAAAAACTTTTTGATAACTCGATATAATCTCACAATCTTTCATGTGCAAGAACTCCACAACAAAAATAGAGTTGTTGAAAGAAAGAATAGAACACTACAAGAAATGACAAAGAACTATTTTAGAAGAATCAAATATTTAAAGATACTTTCGGACTGAAGCCATAAACACATATTCTATATCTTAACCGTGTATCTATCAGAAAAATCATCAACAAAACTCCATAGAATCTGGAAAAACAGAAAACCAACATCTCTTACTTTCACATCTTTGGGTGTTATTGTTACATTTTAAACAACAAAGATCTTATTGGAAAATTGATTGCAAAATCTGACAAAGCAATCTTTCTGGATACTC
The DNA here is from genome assembly GCA_002896215.2 of Cicer echinospermum. Classification (NCBI taxonomy): domain Eukaryota; kingdom Viridiplantae; phylum Streptophyta; class Magnoliopsida; order Fabales; family Fabaceae; genus Cicer; species Cicer echinospermum. The sequence goes on from PGTU02003471.1 coordinate 1,439, forward strand.
AACCGAATCTAAAGGTTATAGAGTGTTCAATTTGAGAACTAACGTTGTTGAAATAAGTATGCATATATTGTTTGATGAGTTTGATGACTTAGACATAAGTAAAAGGACGAGGAAGAGAAACTCCAATTGAAACACATCAGCAAAACAATTTGCAGAAAACAGAGATTGATAACAATCTCCGTTCATTCTCCACCAAAAAGCTGGAAAACAATTGAAGATCATCCTCAAACTCAGATCATTGAGACACGACTGATGGAATCAGAACCAGAAAATCATTCAAGAATGTTGAAGACAACATAGCAATGATATCTCAGATTGAACCAAAATCAATCAAAGATGCTATTACTGATCAATCTTGGGTAAATGCCATGAAGGAAGAACTACTGCAGTTGAGAAAATGAAGTTTGAACTCTAGTACCAGATCCATTAGATCAAACAGTCATTGGAACTCGATGGGTATTCAGAAACAAAACTGATGAAGAAGGTAAAGTTGTTAGAAACAAAACAAAATTAGTAGCTCAAAAGCTACAATCAACAATAAGGTATAGACTATGATGAAACATTTGCTCTAGTTGCAAGGTAGAAGCTATTCGAATACTTCTTGCATATGCATCTCATAAACTTATCAAACTATTTCAATGGATGTTAAAAGTGCTTTCTTAAGTGGATTTTAAATGAACAGGTGTATGTAAAACAGCCCCAGGTTTTGAAAGTCAATCAAAACCAAATCATGTAGTCGAACTTACCAAAGCACTATATGGCTTAAAGCAAGCACCAAGGGCTTGGTATGAACGACTGAGTTCATTTTTATTGAAATGATTTTCAAAGAGGAAAAATCGATACTACTTTATTTAAGAAAACAGAGGGAAATGAATTACTCATTGTTCAAGTATATGTGGATGTCATCATTTTTTGGATCAACAAATGAAAAATTGTGTGAAAATTTCTCAAAACTTATGCAAAGTGAATTTGAAATGAGCATGATGGGTGAATTAAGATACTTTCTTGGCTTACAAATCAAACAATATGAAAAATGCATTTTTATTTGTCAAGAAAAGTACATCAAAGATCTGTTGATCAAATATAAAATGAATGAGTCAAAAATTATGACAACCCCATGGATCCATCTACTTCTTTAGAAAAGGATGAAAATGGCAAGTCCCGTTTCTGAGAAGAATATATCGATGAATGATTGGTTCCTTGTTGTATCTAACTGCTAGCAGACCAGATATTGTGTTTGCAGTAGGATTATGTGCTCGATTTCAATCAGCGCCAAAAGAATCCCATTTAACAACAGTAAAACATATATTTAGATATCTTGTTGGAACAACTAATCTTGGTCTTTGGTATAGAAAAAGGTTCACATTTTGATATTATAGCTTACTGTGATGCTGATTATGCGGAGATAAAATTGAAAGAAAAAGCACGAGTGGAAGATGTCAGTTCTTAGGCGAAGCATTAATCAGTTGGTTGTGCAGAAAACAGAACACCATAACACTATCCACAACGGATGCCGAATATGTTCAGCGACAAACTGCTGTTCACAGTTTTGTGGATTAAAAATCAACTTCAAGATTACTCTGTAAGCTATTCCAGTATTCCAATTTATTGTGATAATACAAGTGCTATAAATTTGTCCAAAAATCCCATTCAGCATTCTAGATCAAAACATATTGAAATAAAACATCATTTCATTCGTGATCATGTCAATAAGAAAGATGTTGAATTAATCTTTTGTTGATACTCAAATCAACTTGTGACATTTTTACAAAGCCTCTTGTTGAGGATAGTTTCAATTCAATCAAAGAAAAACTGAAAATCATGAAAAATCCAGAAAATTATGGATCAATTCTGCTTCTGCAGAAAACAGAGATCGTTTACCAGTCTCCGTTTCGCGACTCATCATTCTCCGTTCTGAAAAAAACCAACAACAGTCTGCTTTTCCTTCTCAAAATTAAAAAGGAAAATCTTGGCATTTATTACACGTGCCTTGTTGTCTGAAGATAGAGTGCTGACATATATACTCTTCAATCCCCCAAAATGCTTTTCTCTTTCCCTAGGTACAAACAGTTATATTGGGGCAGCACATTCATCATTATTCTCATTTTTTCTCTCTCCATCTTCTAAAGTCAGAAAAGCAGTTTTTTTGTCTCTCTCATCTCCTCACCATCTTTTCCCCAAAAGCTGGACTAACCCTCTCTCTAAATAACACTCCTACTGTTCATCTTCTTCACTATCATCTTCTCCACTCTCAAAACAACCATGGCTCGAACCAAACAGTCAGCGCGCAAAAAATGCCTCTCCCTGTACACCACCCTCTCCATCTTCTTCATACGAATCCATAGAGCGTTCACCCTCTCACCACCTCGCCCAACACCACCACGCACCTCCTCTGCCTCTCCTTCTTCCAACACCAGTCAAGAAGTCCTCAATCTTATCCCTCTATCTACTTTCTTCCACCATTGTATACTCGCCCTACATCAAACTTTGCTCAAGTGCCTCTTCATTTACGCACTCGAATCACTCCTCCACGACGCTCCATGCGAGTCTAATCTGGAATTGTACTTCAAAACAATAACCATAAACCACATTATTTCATCATCTCAGATTGTTAGAGTGATGATTCCTCTGATTCATGCCCCCCATCAGCAAAACCACCAACACAACCTGAACCATCAATAAAAACTACGCCCTCGGCAACAACACCACAACGACAACATCCATCATCAACTTCAGCACAAGCACCAACAACCACTAAACCTTCCACACCTTCAAAATCTGTCTTCTCCTCTGAACCGTCGCAATCAACTCCTCCACACCAAAAACGGAGATCGATCAATGACATTGTTTCCCCTCATACCAACCAAAAAGAACCCCTCTCTCAACCCAAACTACAAACAAAAATCATGAAAACAAAAATCACAATGACCATTGCTCAATACCTTGCTCGTAAAATCTTCCAAATCCTTAGAGAACAAAAACTTTTGCCCCCAAACAAAACTTAAAAAGTTGTTAGAAACCACCTCTCCAGAAACATTCTCCAGAATGTTCCCCACCACAAGAACGTTCTCCTACTCATGCTGTTCCTCTCCAGAATCCTCTCCCATCCACAACCTTCCCCACAAAACACACCAAACGTTCTCCATCTCCTCAATCCTCTTCTACTTCCACATCATCTGCCTTTGAACCGTCTCCTCCTACTAAGAAACCCAAACATACTACTCCTCCTCTGATTTCCCCTGCAAAAACTAAACTCTTCAAAGAAAAATGGGGTCAACGCCCAGTTGGGATTGACCGATTTTTTGTTTTTAACAATCTTGTTGTTGACGGAAATGCTGTTCAGCATCACACTGATGCTCTTGGCTGGACATCCTTCTTAAAAATCTCTGAATCGTATTACCCAGATGTTGTCCGTGCATTCTACTGCAATGCCAATACATTTGATGACAAATCTCTAATCATCTCTACGATTAAGGGAATGGAAATCAAATTGACTCCAGATATTTTGGCTTCATTCTTCAGCTACCAACAGAAGGCCATCTGTTTTTTGGTGACCACTGGTATTCGCTTTGAGTCTTTGCAAGACAGAAGTTTTATCTGATTTGTTTGAAGAAGACTCCACTCGTTATTTGTCCACCTATCTTAAGCCCTTTTCCCAAGGTGTTCAATAACATGTGCCAACATACCTTGATTCCACACTGTGGCAGTCATGAGTATGTATCTGATAATGATGCTTTGCTCATTCATCATCTTCTTAACTGCAAGAGACTGAATCTACCCTATGTCATTCTCGCACATGATTTGTGCAGCCAACAAAGACTACATAAAGAATACTGTGCCTTATGGCATGGTCATGACTAAAGTCTTCAGGCACTTTGGAGTCTCTCTTGCGTCTGAAACATCTCTGATAAAAATCTCCAAATTTTCTATCAAGAATCTGTCTCATATGCGTAAAACTTCTTCTGCTCAAACACCTACTCCTCCATCCTTTCCCACCTCATTAAAACGGAAAAGATCAACAGGAAGACGACCTACCACAAACCCTATTTCATTCTCATGACCTCCTACTGATCCTGAGGAAACCACAGAAAAAATCCCAACACCCGAACATTCCTGACCAAATCCAGAACGTTCTCCACCACCTCTAGAACGTTCTCCAGAAAATATCCAAACTCCTTCCACTCTCTTTGCTCAAACATCCAGCATCTCATCCTCAACCATTCCCTCTTATTCTCAAACACTTCACTCCCCTAGCCATGACTTCGGTAACTTCCTGTCTAATCCACTTTTCTCTACCTGTCTCCACTGTTCGTCTCTCCTCAGAAAACCAGCTCTTCCATCTTGGCATTAGTCAGTTTTTGAACTTTCCAACTACTGTTGGCCCCTCTAACACATCTGTTGGTCCCTTACCCTCTGTATCATCCTTTTTTGCTTCTATTCCATCCATCTCTACAACGCCTATTCCTTCCAACACCGTTGTCGCTACCACCTCTTAACACTCCACTCACCTTCACTCTACTCCCACTTTAACTGCACCCTCCAAGAGGGGAGTAGAGTGAAGGTGAGCGGAGGGTGCAACTAAGGTGGGAGGAGAGTGAAGGTGAGAGGAGGGTTGAGAAGAGGTAGCAACAACGGTGTTGGAAGGAATATGCATTGTAGAGATGGATGGAATATAAGCAAAAGAGGATGATACAAAGGGTAGAGGACCAACAGATGGGTTAGAGGGGCCAACAATAGTGGGAAAGTTCAAAAACTGACTAATGCCAAAGATGGAAGAGCTGGTTTTCTGAGGTGAAACGAACATTGGAGACATGGTAGAGAAAAGTGGATTAGACAAGAAGGTACTGAAGTCATGAGTATGAGAGTGAAGTGTTTGAGAGTAAGAGGGAATGACTGAGGATGAGATGTCAGATGTTTGAGCAAATAGGGTGGAAGGTGTTGGGATATGTTCTGGAGAACGTTGTAGAGGTGGTGGAGAACGTTCTGGTGGTGGTGGAGAATGTTTTGGTGTTGAGATTTTTTCTGGGGTTTCCTTAGGATCAGGAGGAGGTGATGAGAATGAAATAGGATTTGTGATAGGCCGTCTTCGTGCTGATCTTTTCCTTTTTAGAGAGGTGGGACAGGATGGAGGAGTGGGTGTTGGAGCAGAGGAAGTTTTACGCATATGAGACAAATTCTTGGTGGAGAATTTGGAGATTTTTATCAGAGATGTTTCAGATGCAAGGGAGACTCCAAAATGCCTGAAGATTTTAGTCAAGACCATGCCATAAGGCACAATATTCTTTATGTAATCTTTGTTGGCTGCACAAATCATGTGCTGGAGAATGACATATGGTAGATTCAATCTCTTGCAGTTTAGAAGATGATGAATGAGCAAGACATCATTATCAGATACATACTCATGACTTCCACAGTGTGGAATCATGGTATGTTGGCACATGTTATTGAATACCTTGGAAAGAGGCTTAAGATAGGTGGCCAAATGACGTGTGGAGTCTTCTTCAAACAAATCAGCCAAAACTTCTCTCTTTCTAAGACCCAAAGCCGAATACCAGTGGTCACCAAAACAGATGGCCCTTCTGTTGGTAGCTGAAGAATGATGGCCAAAATATCTGGAGTCAATTTGATTTCCACTCCCTTAATTGTTGAGATAATTAGAGATTTGTCAGCAAATGTTTGGCATTGCAGTAGAATGCGTGGACAACATCTGGGAAATAAGATTCAGAGATCTTTAAGAATGATGTCCAACCAAGAAACATCAGTATGGTGCTGAACAACATTTCCATCACAACAAGATTGTCAAAAACAAAAACTCGACCAATCCCAAACAGGGCGTTGAGCCCATTTTTCTTTGAAGAGTTTTGTTTTTGCAGGGGAAATCAGAGTAGTCTGTTTGGTCTCTTAGCAGAGGAGATGGTTCAGAATCAGAAGATGTGGAAAGTAGAAGAGGACAGAGGAGATGAAGAACGTTTGGTTATGTTTTGGTGGAGAAGGTTGTGAATGGGGAGAAGATTCTGGCTGAGGACAGTCTTAGCAGGAGAACGTTCTTGTGGTGGGGAACATTATGGAGAATGTTCTGGAGAGGTGGGCTTCTGACTCTTTTTTAGGTGTTGTTTGGGGGCAAACGTTTTTCTTCTCTGAAGGATTTGGAGATTTTTAGAGCAAGAAATTGAGTATGGTCATTGTGATTTTTGTTTTCATGTTTTTAGTTTGTGGTTTTGGTTGAGAGAGGGATCCTTTTTGTTTGGAGGAGGGGAAACGATGTCATTGATCGATCTCCGTTTTTGATGGGGAGGAGTTGAGTGCGACGGTCAGAGGAAAAGGCAGATTTTGAGGGTGTCGAAGGTTTAGTGGTTGTTGATGGATGTTGTGGTGGTGTGTTGTTGCTGTGCGTCGTTTTTATTTGTGGGTTCAGGTTGTGTTGGTGGTTTTGCTACTGGGGGGCATGAATCAGAAGAATCATCACTCTCAGAGTCTGAGATGATGAAATAATGTGGTTTAGGGTTCATTGATTTTGAAGTACCAGTTCCAGATTGGACTCGCATGGAGCGTCGTGGAGGAGTGATTCTAGTGTGTAGATGATGAGGCACTTGAGCGAAGTTTGGTGTAGGGCGAATGTATAATGGTGGAAGAAAAGTAGACAAAGGAATAAGGTTGAGGACTTCTTGACTAGTGTTAGAAGAGGGAGAGGCAGAAGAGGTGTGTGGTGGAGTTGGGCGAGGTGGTGGAGAGGGTGATCGCTCTATGGATTGATATGAAGAAGATGAAGAGGGTGATGTACAGGGAGATACATTTTTGCGTGCTGACTGTTTGGTTCGAGCCATGTTCGTTTTTGAGAAAAAAAAATGGTGAAGAAGATGAACAACGAAAATGGTATGGAGAGAGAGAGAAGGTTAGTCCAGCTTTTGGGGAAAAGAAGGTGAGAAGAAAAACTGTTTTCTGACTTGAGAAGATGGAGAGAAAAAGTGGAATATTGATGAGTATATTGCCCAATAGTAACAATTTGTGCCTAGGAAAAGCATTTTGGGGGATTGAGGAGTGTATGTGTCAGCACTCCAGCTTTAGACAAAAGGGCACGTGTAATAAATGCCAAGATTTGCCTTTTGATTTTGAGAGGGAAAAGCAGACTGTTGCTTTTTCCAAACGGAGAATGATGAGTCGCGAAACGGAGACTGATAAACGATCTCGTTTTCTGCAGAACAGATTAACCAGATTTTTCTGGATTTTTCATGATTCTCAGTTTTTCTTTGATTGAATTGAAACTATCCTCAACAAGAGGCTTTGTAAAAATGTCAGCAAGTTGATTTTGAGTATCAACAAAGATTAATTCAACATCTTTCTTATTGACATGATCACGAATGAAATGATGTTTTATTTCAATATGTTTTGATCTAGAATGCTGAATTGGATTTTTGGACAATTTATAGCATTTGTATTATCAAAATAAATTGGAATACTGGAAAGCTTACAGAGTAATCTTGAAGTTGGTTTTAATCCACAAAACCTGTGAACAACAGTTTGCTGCTGAAACGTATTTGACCTCAGTTGTGGATAGTGCTATGGTGTTCTGTTTTCTGCACGACCAACTGATTAATGCTTCGCCTAAGAACTGACATGCTCCACTTGTGCTTTTTCTTTCAACTTTATCTCCAGCATAATCAGCATCACAATATGCTATAATATCAAGGAACCAATCATTCCTCGATATTCTTTCTCAGAAACAGATTTGCCATTTTCATCCTTTTCTAAAGAAGTAGATGGATGCATGGGAGTTGTCATAATCTTTGACTCATTCATTTTATATTTGATCAACAGATCTTTGATGTACTTTTCTTGACAATAAAAATGCCTTTTTCATATTGTTTGATTTGTAAACCAAGAAAGTATCTTAATTCACCCATCATGCTCATTTCAAATTCACTTTGCATAAGTTTTGAGAAATTTTCACACAGTTTTTCATTTGTTGATCCAAATGATGTCATCCACATATACTTGAACAATGAGTAATTCATTTCCCTCTATTTTCTTAAATAAAGTAGTATCGATTTTTCCTCTTTGAAAATCATTTCTCAATTAGAAATGACTCAGTCGTTCATAACCAAGCTCTTGGTGCTTGCTTTAAGCATATAGAGCTTTGGTAAGTTTGAAAAACATAATTTGGTTTTGATTGACTTTCAAAACCTGGGGGCTGTTTTACATACACCTGTTCATTTAAAAATCCATTTAAGAAAGCACTTTTAACATCCATTTGAAACAGTTTGATAAGTTTATGAGATGCATATGCAAGAAGTATTCTAATAGCTTCTAACCTTGCAACTGGAGCAAAGGTTTCATCATAGTCTATACCTTCTTGTTGATTGTAGCCTTGAGCTACTAATCTTGCTTTGTTTCTAACAACCTTACCTTCTTCATCAAGTTTGTTATGAATACCCATCGAGTGCCAATGACTGTTTGATCTAATGGATCTGGTTACTAGAGTCCAAACTTCATTTTTCTCAAACTGCAGTAGTTCTTCCTTCATGGCATTTACCCAAGATTGATCAGTAATAACATCTTTGATTGATTTTGGTTCAATCTGAGATATCATTGCCATGTTGTCTTCATCATTCTTGAATGGTTTTCTGGTTCTGATTCCATCAGCCGTGTCTCCAATGATCTGGGTTTGAGGATGATCTTCAATTGTTTTCCATCTTTTTGGTGGAGAATGAAACGAAGATTGTTTATCAATCTCTGTTTTCTGCACACTGATTTGCTACTGGGTTTCAATTTGAGTTTCTTCTTCCTCATCCTTTTTACTTATGTCTAAGTCATCAAACAATACATGCATACTTATTTCAACAACGTTAGTTCTCAAATTGAACACTCTATAACCTTTAGATTCGGTTGAGTATCAATAAATAATGCTTTGGCAGATTTTGCATCAAAATTTTCCAATAAGATCTTTGTTGTTTAAAATGTAACAATAACACCCAAAGATGTGAAAGTAAGAGATGTTTGGTTTTCTGTTTTTCCAGATTTCTATGGAGTTTGTTGATGATTTTCTGATAGATACACGGTTTAAGATATAGCAATATGTGTTATGGCTTCAGTCCAAAAGTATCTTTCAACATTTGATTCTTCTAAAATAGTTCTTGTCATTTCTTGTAGTGTTCTATTCTTTCTTTCAACAACTCATTTTGTTGTGGAGTTCTTGCACATGAAAGATTGTGAGATATACCGAGTTCATCAAAAAAGTTTTTGACTAAAGCATTGATGAATTCTCCTCCATGATCACTCCTTACAGAGATGATGCTGAAATCTTTTTATTTTGAACTTTTTACAAAATGTTTTGAATGCTTCAAAAGCATCATCTTTTTGTTTTAAAAACAGAACCCATGTAAATCTTGAGAAATCATCAACAATAACAAAATCATATTTCATTTCTCCTAGACTTGTTGTTTTGACAGGCCCAATAAATCTATGTGAAGTAGTTCAAGAGTTCTTTTTTGTTGTTACAAAATGTTTTGTATGAAAGCTACTTTGACTTGCTTACCTTTGGCACAAGCTTCACATATTTTATCTTCTCAAAATTAAGTTTTGGTAAGCCTCTAACAAGATCAAGTTTGGAGATTTTGAAATAGTTTTCATACTGATATGTCCATCCGTTTTATGCCAAATCCATTTATCTTTATTGATTGATATAAAGCATGATTCATCGGATAATTCTTCAAGATATAAAACATATAATTTTTCTTTCGTTTTCCAGAAAACAGAATTTCTCTAGTTTTAGCTTTCTTGATTTCACATACTTTTGGCTTAAAGACGACTTCACATCCATTGTCACATAGCTTACTTATGCTTAGTAAATTGTGTTTTTAAACTTCCACATATTGAACATCATTATTTGAGCAGAGTTTGTCTTACCACTGGTTTCATTACCTTTAATTTGAGCTTGATCATCATTTCAAATGTGACCGAACCACCATCCTCTTGATGAAGGTTATGAAACAGTTTCTATCTCTTGTCATGTGCCTTGAACAGCCACTGTCCAAGAACCAAGGCTTTCTCGTTGTATTTTGAAAACCAACCTGCATGTGATATTATTTCAGTCTAGGTACCACTTTGTTTTGGGTCCTTGAGAGTTAGTTTTAAGTGGTATATCATTCCTTTTTAGAAACAGTTGTGTTGTTAGTGTTGGTTTTGAAATGGGTTTAACAGTATAGGACTCAGAAGATTTGAGCTTTGTTTTAAAAGATTTTCAAAATACAACTTGTAATTTTGAACTTTCTCCGTTTGGGACCAACTGGAGAACTTTCTCCGTTTTGCTGTTTTTTGACACTATTTTGACAGAATGATTCTCCTTTTAAAAAACCTCTTTCTTCAATTTTTTCATCTCTTTTTCTAAAGTAGCAAGCAAATTCAGATGTCCAAGTTTTTTACAATAGAGCATTTTAGTCTTGCATTTTTCTTCCTTTCTTTCTGGACAAAGAAGTTTCATAGAGTTTGGTTTTTTGGGTTTCATTGAAACCAAGACCGGCTTTATAAAAAATTCCTATTTGAGATCCCATGATGTTATGAAAGGTTTCAGTGGCTTTAATGAAATTTAGTAAATCTGTTTTGAGAAGTTCATTTTTATTTTTAAGTCGAACGTTCTTGACATTCTTGAATTCAAAAAAATTTGTTTCTTTCAATACTTGAATCATATTTTTTAACAGATTATTTTTAGCCTGACTTTCTTCTTTTTCTTTATAAAACTGTTCTTTCAGAGAACTACATTTTGAATAAGAAGATTTGAGTCATTTAACAAGTTATCAAATTCATTTCCCATTTGTTGACATAAATGACAAGGTTCAGAATTTATACCTCTTTTTCCTCTGTTTTGCCATCAGCATACGTTGGCTTCTTCTTCTTCTTCAGTTTCTGATTCCTCTGAATCATCCCATGTTGACATCATTGATTTCTTTTTGAAGGGAAATCGTTTTGGTGGATTTCTGTTTGATGGACATTCTGCTTTGTAATGTCCCAATTTGTTGCATCCAAAACATGTGACTTGACTCTTGTCATCTCTGTTTTAGGATTTTGTTTTGAAATCCCTTTTTGATTTGATCTCTTCTTCTCATCATTCTTTGTATTCTTTCTAGTGAGAAGCGCAATTTCATCAGCATATCCCTGTTCATTTTCTTCTGATTCTTCTTCTACTGGTACTGTAATTTTATCTTGAAGAGCTTTCAGTGCTATTGCCCTTCTTTCTTGACTGGTTTGTCTTCTTGGGCAACAGTACTTCATGAGCTCTTAGTGTTCCAATTAGTTCTTCCAAAGGCAGTGATTCAAGGTTCTTGGCTTGAACTATTAGCTGTCACATTGGTCCTCCAAATGATTGGAAGGCACCTCATGATTTTTTTATCTTTCTTGCACAGTAT
>PGTU02003474.1:0-11937 GCA_002896215.2 Cicer echinospermum
AACCGAGTTATTAAAAGATTCCCCATTTTTAATACTCGTTTACTCTAATGGTTTTTCAATTCCACAGAAATAGACTCAAACATACTCTCACATTCAAACCATAATACACAACAACCACACCAATTAACAACCATCAAGTATGGACACGCCAAATACAACGAACACAAATCAAAGCCAACATAACACCCAGATGCATCAAATTTCATTTACCACGAAACATTCATCAGTATAAACAAAACCTAACTCTAAGGCTTTACCCATAACGCATTAGTTTCGCTTTTCCCCAAATCGATACATTAAACCCTAACAAATTCTTTCCCACACAACCACAGATAAGTCCCTAATGCAAACTAGAAGTTTGGAAGGAGCCCTTACCTCAACGTTAGCTTTAACGCGCGTTTCCGGTACCGCGAGTAATTCCGGTAAATTTTCCGCTCGCAACGCCGCTTCCAAATTAGTTCACTAGCACAGTAGCGTGGTGGTGAGCAACTTTCCCTTCTGTCTCTTCGAGAAATGAGGTTCGGATCTAGAAGAAACGGAGGGGTTTGTGTTTGGATCTCAAAACCGTTTTTCTTCGTTTTCGAATCAAAGAGGAAGAGTGGAGTTGCGAAAACCTTGATCTAACTCTCACCCAACCTTGGGTCACTAGCTTTGAAGAAAAGGAAGCAACGAAAATGAAAAATGGGAGGAGGAGGGATTTTGGTTTCTTGCGTGAGGTTCAGAGGAAGGAGATGGAAATTTTATGAATTTCCTTCCTTTCTTTTTCTTTCCTTTCTTTTTCCTTTCTTCCCTTTTCCTTCTTTCCTTTTTATACTATTTTCTTTTCCTTTGCCTTCCTTCTAGTTTTCCTTTCTTTTTCCCTCCAAACAAACATACCCATATATATATATAAATATAACTTAACAAATATCTCAAAATCTAGATATTTATTAAATTACCGTTTCACCCGAAACGCCTTAAATTCTCCGTAAAGGATTTTCCGCAGTTAAATTCAATTTATTTATCGACGAGAAAATTTGATTGGCATCAAAATATCTTTTTGATTATAAAACTCCGAAATATAATTAACTTTGGCTTAAAAGCCTCCGAACCAAAATCCAAAATACACCAAAAATACACAAATGGTACTTTAAAATTACGGGTCTTACATATAAGTTTGAAGACACTGTAACTAAACCTAAATATATTCCCTCGATATCTTGTGTACCATTTGCTCTAAGAAAGGTCACTCTAAATTATCTTGTCCCATGTTAAATACAAGGAAAGATAAGAAACCTTTCAAGACTAGAAAACCAAGACCCAACCAAATGAGGCACAGTGACTTTTGGGAGGAAAGCAACATATGACGGGAGAGAAGTATATGTTCCAAGAACTAACTTTGAGCAAATGAGGCACAGTGACTTTTGGGAGGAAAGCAAAAAGGCCATATCATTGATTAAGGTGCAGTTGGTAATGGTACTTCCCCTTCAATTAAAGATGTCTTGTTTGTTAAAGGTCTTAAGCATAATATATTAAGTATTAGTCAGTTAAGTGATAATAATTATGATATTATATTCAATCAAAAAACATGCAAGACAATTAGTCAGAAGGATGGATTTGTACTCTTTACAGGTCAGAGGCAAAATAACATTTATAAGATAAATCGTTTTAGTCTAGAGAAACAAGAGGTTAAGTGTCTTATGTTAGTAAATGAAGAGAAACTAATTTGGTGCAAAAGATTAGGTCATGCAAACCTTAGATTAATTTCAAAACTGAATAAACTTCAACTAGTTAGAGATCTACCAAAGCATAGTTACAAAACTGAAATTATATGTGAAGCTTGTCAAAAGGGAAAAAACCAAAAAAAAAACTCCTTTACCCCTAAGAACTCAATCTCTACCTTAAATCCCATTGAGCTCTTACATATAGATCTCTTTGGGCTAGTAAAAACAGCCTCTCTAAGTGGAAAAAAAACATGGATTTGTTATAGTAGATGATTAAACTAGGTGGGTATGGGTAAAAAATTTAAGAAGTAAGGGTGAATCCCATAAAGCGCTTATCACATTTTGCAAACGAATAATAAATGAAAAGGGTCTTAAGATTGTAACAATTAGAAGTCATCATGGAGGACAATTTGAAAACAAGTTCTTTGAAAGTTTTAGTGTTCAGAATGGAATCTCTCACAACTTCTCCTCTCCTAGAACACCCTAACAAAATGGAGTTGTATAAAGAAAGAATAAATCACTCCAAGAAATGAATAATAAATGAAAAGGGTCTTAAGATTGTAACAATTAGAAGTAATCATAGAGGAGAATTTGAAAACAAGTTCTTTGAAAGTTTTAGTGATGAAGTAAATGATATGAATGTTGCAAACACTTTTGGGCTAAAGCAATGAATATTGCATGTTATATTCAAAATAGAGTTTATAATAGATCTATATTGAATAAAACAAGATATGAATTGGGGAAAGGTAAAAAGCCTAAGATCTCTTATTTTAAACAATTTGGTTGTACTTGTTATATGTTGAACACTAAAGATAACCTTGGTAAATTTGATTCTAGATCTCAAAAGTGTACCTTCATTAGATACTCTAAAAGATCCAAGGCTTATAGAGTGTTTAATAGGGAAACTCATATTGTGAAAAAATCCATACATGTTAAATTTCATGACAAATAGCTTAACCTTGAAGTCAAAGCAAGATGATGATAGTGCAGGTTTATTGGAACCAAAGAAAGCAGAAGCAGACAAACCAAAAGAACTTGAAAAATCAGGGGATACCAGCTATTCAGAAAAATATGACAAATATTCAAAGGATGAATTTGATCAAGTCAAAAATAGTCAACATAAGTCAGAAGAAAGATCTGGATGGAAGTACCAATCATCTCATCCTAAAACTCTAATCATTGGAATTGCAAGTGATCATTTGAGAACCATATCATCACTTAAAGATACCAGTTTGTTTGGCTTACTCTCATCAATTGAGCCTACCTCTATTGATGAAGCATTGGCATATGATGGATGGATTCTTATTATGCAAGAAGAGTTAAATGAATTTGAGAGGAATGATGTTTGGGATATAGTACATAGACTAGAGAAGAACATTATTGGAACCAAATGGGTTTTCAGAAACAAGCTAAATAAAAAAGGTGAAGTGGTCATAAACAAGCCAAGACTTGTCGCACAAGGCTATAGACAGCAAAAGGGCATTGATTACATTGAGACATTTGCTTCAATGGCCAAGTTAGAAGCTATTCATAACCTACTTTCTTTTGTTGCAAATAATAACATTCCATTATTTCAAATGGATGTTAAAAGTGATTTTCTAAATGCTTATATAAGTGAAGAAGTTTATGTTAAACAACCCTTAGGTTTTGAAAGTTATGAATTTTCAAATCATGTTTTTAAACTTATGAAATCTCGATATGGTCTAAAACAAACACCTAGGGCGTGGTATGATAGACTTAGTAACTTCTTGCTTAAAAATAACTTTGAAATAGGAAAAGTAGGTAATAAACTTTTTAAAAAATCAATAGAAGATGACATTAGCATTATTCAAATTTATGTTGATAAGATTATTTTTGGATTTACAAATGGCACTCTTTGCCAAGAATTTTCTAAATTAATGCAGCGTGAATTTCAAATGAGTATGATGGGAGACCTTAATTTCTTCGAAATGATACAAATTAGCAAAGTCAAAAAGGTATATACATTCATCAAACTAAATGTACAAAAGAGCTTCTAAAAAAGTTTAAGATGAGTGATTGCAAAACTGTGGGTACACCAATGCACCCTACTTGTTCACTTGAAAAAGATGATTCATGCGAAAAGGTTGACCAAAAAACCTATAGAGGAATGATATGATCCTTACTTTACCTTACCACTACCAAACCTGACATCATGTTTAGTGTATGTCTATGTGCAAGATTTCAAGTTGACCCTAAAGAATCACATTTAACTGTTGTTAAAAGAATCCTTGGATACCTAAAAGGCACTACCAATCTTACCATGTTCTGCATGAAATCTCCTAAGTACAAACTTAGTGGATATTGTGATTCTTATTATGTTGGAGATAAACTTAAGAGAAAGAGCACTAGTGGAAACTGCAATGTCAATAGTGGAGGTTGAGTATATTTCTGCAGATGGTTGCAGTTCTCAATACATACAGATCAAACACCACTTCATTAAGGACTTTTTTCAAAAAGGGGTACTAAACATTCAATTTGTAGACATTGAACACCAATGGACTGACATATTAACCAAACCACTACATGAAGATTGATTTGACTTCATCAAAAAAACCTAAACTGTACCTTTATATCTGACTGATGTTATGATAACTTCAAAGTACTTTAGTTTTATATTAGTTTTTATATTTTCTTGTAATATGTTATACTCATGTTAATAAAAAAAAACCAGAAAAAAAAAATGCAAAAAAATCTCACTTTCAAATATTTTTGTCTAATGTAAAAAGATGGAGAAATATATTTAATAAAGTGGGGAGAAAATGACACGTAGACTTAGGGGGATCCCTAAGTTAGGGAGAGTTAAGGAAATACAAAGAAATTTTTTTATAAAAAATACAAGTTTTGTCATCATAAAAAAGGAGAGATTGTTGGAACCAATTCATTTTATACTTAGAGTTTTAATGATAACAAAATTATTTTATGAGAAAAATATATTTGACTTCAAAGAGTATGAAAGAAGATATGGTCAAGATTTGTAGAAGATTTGATCAAGATTTGTCTACAACAAAATATGAACAGAATCAATCTGAAAAATTTACAAATGCAATCTGAACAAATTACGAATATAATCAATCTGAAGAATTTACAATCTCAATCTAAAAAAAAATGAAACAAAATCAATTTGAAGAATTTACAAACTCAATCTGAACAATATGCAATTCAGAATTAGATAAGGACAAAATTGAAGCTCAAATTTTAACTATAAATAGATACTCAAGGGTAAAGAAGAAGATCATCGAAAAGCAGTAAAGAGTAGAAGAACTCACAAGCTCAAAATTACAAATTCATCGTGGAGTTCAAAGAGAGAAATACTTGTTCAAGTTATAAATTCATCTTAATGAAATCCCCCTTTTTGATGATGACAAAATTCTTTAGAATATGATTTTTAATATGAGAGTTTATGTGATAAAATGTTTATGCTCCCCCTTAATCATATGTGTAATTTTTTTATTTAAAATAATTACTCCCTCTAAACATATGCCAAATTTTTTTGATATATCAGTTTTGAACAAAAATGTGACTTCATTTCTTTAAGGTTGAGATTACAAAAAGATAGTTCAAAAAAATAAAGAAAAAAAACCATAAATAATAACTAGCATAAAAAGAGGATTGAAATACAAGTTTCAAAAAGTATCCTATTGTACAAAAATTTGGCAAAATGTTGATCATAATCTATCTCCCCTTGAATTTTTCAACCATAAAAAAATGGAACGATCCATGCAGCTACTTGGATGGGGAAGAGTCGTCAGAAGAGGGCAAGGTTGAGGGCCGAGGGAGGTATGTTGGTGGGGATTGAACAGCGAGTATGAGAGGATGGTCACCAGGTGCAACAGTGGTTATGAGGTGTTTTGTGACCCATACTAATAGAATGCCAAAATGCGCAATTGTTTGTTGAAAAGATGTGAAACTCATAAATAGTTTCTTTTGATCTTTCTTGATGTTTTTTAGAAGCCTTAGTTCTTTTTCAGTGTGTTTGCCTTATGTCCTCCTTTCAGACGTGTGATGAGGTTGGTCTTGTGGCATATCATTTACACTAGCACTTTTGATTTGAGAGCTTGCACCTTTATCTTGAGACGAGTGGTCACTTGTTTTTGCAAGAAATGAGTCGATGGAACTGGATCGAGCAGTAACCTCCGGTAGTGTAGTTTTGGAAGGGGCATCATGAGTTGTTGTGGGGACTAATGGAATAATCAATGGAGGATGAGTAAGAGGAACATCAACAACAACACTTACCTTTTGAGACATGGTGTAGGATATTGAGGATGTTGTGATGGGATCATAGGAGGATATGGTGGAGAGAAGAAAGTAGCATGTAAATTTTGGGATGTATTTGTATGCTCTCCAGCTTGAGGTGTTTCTAGAGGATAGAACTGATGATAAGAGATATTGAGATCAAAGTAGAGTTCTTCACCGTCCTCCATAAGTTGTAGAGGAGAATCCAGTGGTGCATCCTCAGAGGGAGGACAATCTTCTGGATGAGTTGGAGAGGCAATGAGGTTTGGAAAGTGAGGTAGGACAGGATCAGCAGAGCAAATTGGTTGAGTGGTGATTTGTTCTTCAGGAGTTTGTTGTTCCTTGACGGGGTTAGAGTGTTCATCCTCTAATGGAGGATGCATAGTTGCTGGTTTTGGAGTTTTTTGAGTGATTGTTTGGATTTTCTTCTTATGGATGAGACAGTAGCAGAGGATCTTTTCTTTGTTGGTGTGGGTACGTAACTATCTTTGATGGATTCCTTGGTTATAGGTTTGTCTGAAGTTTTGAGTTTGATCTTATTGACATTTTTCAAAAAAAAAATGTTGTTTAAGTATACTGAGTTTTCATCTTCAAGAGGGATTTTAAAAATTTTAAAAATCCTGTGAGTATCATCCTATAAGGAGTGGACCAACACAGTCTTTCAGCATTCAACATGAAATAAAAAAGAATGTTACCCAAATGGAGAGATGTTCCAGAGATGAGGTGGTGAATTAGCAAGAGGTCAAGTTTAGTGACTTTTTCGAAACTCCCTGTTCGAGACACAACCGAATGTTCACAGATGTTGTGCAGAATGCGACACATGGGGAGGAGGTTGGAGGCAATCTAAGGTTTTGGAGGATTAATGAGTGTGCTTTTGCGGACAGAGGTTCTGGAAATCTTGCACACAGAATATCAAGCCTTAGTGAAACAGTATGAACCTTCATCACGAATGTCCAATATTTGACATAATGTTGTTGGGGTAATTTCCAGATGAACTTCTTTGAGTATCATGCTAATGCTAGTATCACTTTTTGATATGTTGGTCGCAACATAAATGGCCTTAACTAGCCTGGGATATTGGGGTTCGTCAATCCGAAAGAAAGAAGTTCATCCTAGTTGATCAATGTAACATCCTGCTTTTTCCAGACATTAACTAACGAAATTCTAAACGTAAAGATACATATTCGTTTTTTTTTAGAAGATTATCTTAAATAATCGTTACTTTAAAACCAATTAATAACTTTTTCAATTCTATTTCAAAAATAATAAGTCAGAGTATTTATAGTTACAAAAGTAAATTTAATACATAAAATAAAATAAACTCATAACGTCAAAACTATTGACATTTTACTACCCAAAAATAAATCCTAGTTGGTCATAACTCTGGACGCTTGTGGAAAACTCTCCCAACAAGTCTCATACCAGTACAAAAGTATCTCGGAGCCTTCAACTGCTTGTTATTGTACTTCATCGCATTTCTCCTACTAAGTTGGTATGCGACATTATTCGCTGAAGTAACACTATATGCGACGTCCTGTCAAATATAAGGGTCATCTCCAAATAATAAACACATAACAAATAAACATGCATATATAATTGTTATAGCAAAAAATATAAATAAATCATATACTTCATTTAACAGTTAAAAATCAAAACACACAAAAGATACAATTCAACCAATATGCACAAATCTTATTTGTTAAACTATGTGCCAATGCATGTTTCCGGAATATCACTTCCCCCGCAAGAGCTTCGTGGATCATTCCAAGCAACACCACTAACTCAAAATCCCCGCAATGATCTGTGGGCTCCAATCAATTATGGACGCACCACGCACCTTTTGGCTCCAACAATTATGGACGCACCACACAACTATGAATGCATGAATGTAGATACTTTTGTTAGTAACAATATAGATCACTAAACCAGAGCGTCCAAAATCATTCAACCTTGTCCTAAACCAACCTAGTTTAGACACAAAGTAATCACCTTGAATAACCACAACATTTCAAACACAACAATTATAACAACGTATCATATAACATTTGTTTTCCACAATTTGAACATGTCAAGCATAACCGTTATTAATATTCATTTTGAAGATAACACATAAGCCGAACCAAAACACAACATCACAGTACATTCATATTACATATAATTCAAGTAGGAAAACGGATGGAGTGATGCCCTTATTGATATGAGTGTCGTTATTAAAATTTTCACACAGCGGTCTTTGCTCCAAATGTGCTACACCTTCACAAATTAATTTGCTTCTCACTTAGTGTCAAAACTTAACTTTTTAGTTTTATTTTTTATAGATTGACGTACATAATCTATTACTAGTGTGACCGTTAATACAATAATAATGAGATAATAGAGTTCCTAATAATATATGATATTAAGAACTTTCATTCCTTTTACTGTGTAATAATTGATCCTACCGTCTAACTCATTCACTACTTTATCTAAACATCATAACACAAATATAGTATCATTCCCATGTAACAATTGATCCCACCGTCTAACTCATTTACTACTTTATCTAAACATCATAACACAAATATAGTACATATATTCTTGATAGTTGATTAAGATAGAAAAATAAAGATATAATTAGAGAGACATATTCATCGATCAATTTTATTCTATTTTATTTTGTTTTTTCAAAATATGGTTTTCTTCTACTACCAATAAAAATGGTTATATAAGTTAATATGATCATAAATAATTCTTACTTGAGGGGATGAATCACTAACTCCTTTAGTTCTTGAATTTCTTCCTTTTTCTCTCCTAACCCCTTTTTTCCCTTTTTTTTCTATATCGAACAGGTGTTTGTCTATGGAAGGCGTCGGTTTTATTTTTTCCTTTTTATTAGTAGAAGTGGGGAACGTGATATTTCAACCTAAGCCCATTAAGATCTAATTATTCAATCATCAGTTTAATGTAAATTTTGTTTTTTTTTTTCTTTTCCGATTCATTGTTTTATTATTTATTATTATTATTATTATTATTATTATTATTCTTATTATTATCAAAAATTAAAATAACACAATACAATAGTAACTATCACCAACAATTTCTAGAATAATTATCTCTACTCCTAATAAGGTAAAATATAAAAATAAAATAAAATGCATGTATGTTACATTCTCCCTACCTTAAATATTTTCGTCCTCGAAACTGACGCTAATGAAAAAAAAAATGGGTCTTACAATCAAAGATCTCTTCAACATTGAAACCTCCTTTCTTTAGGCCTTCGAGATCAATAGTCTTGACATTAACAATTGATTTGTCTTGCCATTTCTCGAAGTATCGAGTTTCCAGTTCTTTGGACTCAAAAAGAGGAACTTTTGATGGTTTTTTGGATAGTGAGACAAGGGTTTTTTTATGACACCGCTTTAGGAGATGATTTAGAGGTGTGTGTTTTCGGCATGGAGTCTTCATATGCGGTTTGTTTTGAGTCATCAAATTGAATGATTTGAACGGTGTCTTCTTGTGTACAATTTTTGGAGGATAGAACTCCATAAATTATTCTTGATGAACGTCTGACAGGGGCTGATGAAGAGGTTTTTGATGATGATGAATTTTTGGTTTTTAGATGGGGAGGAGTGGAGGTAAGGATAGGAATGGTAATTGTTACATGAGTTTTAGAATGGATTTTTGAATTTTTAAAGAGGAGGTTAGATATGTAATCGTTAGAGGAAGAGGAAGGAGTAGGTAATCATGATGGGTTAGGCTAACGAGGAGGTGGAAATTTTGCACGCTTACACACTAGTTGTTACTACATTAATGATTGACGGAAGGTGAGGAGGTGGCGTGCAGACAAGCTGAAAGTCAGCAGCGGGAAACGCGCATGTAGAAAGGAGTGACTACCAAAGGTGACTTTTGGTTTTTCCACAGAGGAATATGATTGCTTAATCTGAGTTGCCCATCCTCTAATTTTTAGAGGAGGACGTTATTTTAGTTTGGAAATGACTTTCAATCATAGGGAGTAAGAGTTTTGACAATTAATGCATTGGAACAATTTTAATTTCAATCAATGCTTTTAATGCATTTAAACAATTAATTTAAATAATGTATATAATGTATTTAAACAATTAATTAAATAATGTATTTAATGCATTTAAACAATTTAATTAATTTTGACATTTTGATGATTGAGAGTTTTTCCAAAATATTTTTGAAACGTTCCTCCTGGAGAGGTTTGGTGAAAATATCAGCTAATTGATTTTTAGTTTCAATGAAAATTAATTCAATATCCCCCTTTTGAACACGATATTGTATGAAAGGATGTTTAATTTCAATATGCTTAGATCTAGAATGTTGTATGAGATTTTTTGAAAGATTAATAGCACTAGCATTGTCACAGAGGATGGGTATTTTGGTGTACCTTAGCAAATAGTCTTCGAGTTGATTTTTTACCCATAGTATTTGAGAACAGTATTGTGCAGCTGATACATATTCAGCCTCGTAGTTGATAGGCCAATGGTGCTTTGTTTCTTGCATGACCAACTTATGAGAGATTGTCCGAGAAATTGGCAAGCTCCATTTGTACTCTTTCTTTCCATTTTGTCTCCTGCATAGCCAGCATCGCAATATAATATAAGAACAATATCTTGACATTTTTTATACCATAAACCTAGATGAATTGAGCCAGCAAGATATCTGAGGATTCTTTTTACAGTTGTGAGGTGTGATTCTTTTGGTGAGGTTTGGAATCTGACACACACACCAACTGCAAATATTATGTCAGGTCTGCTAGCTGTTAAGTATAGTAATGATCCAATCATTCCTCTGTACTCCTTTTCAGATATGGGAGTTCCTTCATCGTCTTTGTGTAACATTGAGTATGGATGGATACATAGGAGTTTCCATAATTTTTGTTGACCCCATGGTGTATTTTTTGAGCAGATCTTTGGTGTATTTCTCTTGAGAAATGAAGATGCCTATTTTTAATTGTTTGATTTGTAAACCAAGAAAAAAAATTTAGTTCTCCCATCATGCTCATTTCAAATTCACTTTGCATGAGGTTGGAGAAATCTTCAGACATCCTTTCATTTGTAAACCCAAAGATTATATCATCAACATATATATGAACAATTAGTAAATCCTCTTTAAGAGTTTTCTTGAAAAGTGTTGTATCGATATGTCCTCTTGAGAAGCCATTGTCTTTTAAAAAAGAACTCAACCTCTCATACCAAGCTCGAGGAGCTTGCTTTAATTTGTAAAGAGCTTTTCAGAGTTTAAACACATGGTTAGGTTTCTTTTTGTTCACAAAGCCAGGAGGCTGGTGAACATATACCTCCTCATTTAAGAAACCATTCAAAAAGGCACTTTTAACATCCATTGGAAGAGTTTGATACCTTTAAGAGTGGCATAGGCCAGAAGTATTCTAATGGCCTCAAGTCTAGCAACAGGAGAAAATGTTTCATCGTAATCAATTCCTTCTTGTTCGTTGTAACCTTGTGCCACTAGTCTTGTTTATTTATGACGACTTCTCCAGCCTCATTTAATTTATTTCTGAAGATCCATTTAGTTCCAATAATGGATTTGTCTAGAGGATTGGGCACAAGATCCCATACTTTGCTTCTTTAAAATTGTGACAATTCCTCCATTATAGTGTCAACCCATGATTTATCACTTATTGTTAGGTCAATCGTTTTAGGTTCAACTTGAGATATCATGGTCATGTTGTTAAGATTTCTATTTAAGGATTGCCTGGTCCTGACTGCATTCTCCGTATTTCCAATGATTACATCAGGAGGAGGATGGGTTACTATCCTCCATCCTCTTGGAGGTTGCTGAGAGGATGAATCATGATTGTCCTCTTCATTTGGACCGTGTGCTCTAGAAGATAAATGTTCATCTTCTTCATATTTATCCAAATTTGCCAAACACAAGTCATCCAAGTCATCAAAATAACATGCATGGATTCCTCCACATTTTGAGTCCTAAGATTATATAATCTATAACCTTTTGA
>PGTU02003475.1:0-19004 GCA_002896215.2 Cicer echinospermum
AAGAAGAGGAATGAAGGGGAGATACAAGACTCAGGTAGCTTTAAAAAGACTCTACAAGATGCATATTATAGTAGTCATTGGAGCTTTTATTGCACAATACGGGTATAGTAGACCATTCACAGTGTTTCGCATGTAAAGGAATACGTTCGATGCTTAATTTACGAGAAGCATATAATTGAACTCACAAGTTCAGAATAAACAATGAGATAAAATATAAAGCACCTAATTGGATATGTAAAACCTAATGATAGATTGACCTAAACATGACCTAAACAAAAGAACTCTGCATAACCTAATCATTATAGGATACAACACTAAATATTAAGAAGACTCCCTAAAACGAGAAATTCAAATCGACTTATGAGACTTTTGTCTCTCATAACAGTACAATATTTGTCTATGATCATATACCATATACAAAATGAAACCAGTAACATAAAAATCATTGATCTCGAAACAAATAATTGCATTCGATTGCTCAACACATAGTATGAAAATTATGTAAGAAGCTAAAAGAAAAAGCGAAGACTTCCGCTCTAAATTGATCTGCGACAAGGGAGCAACATAAGCAATGAATGTCTCCCTAGAAACCATCAAGCAACATGATTAAGAAAAAAATAATGTCCAGCTCCTCGCCAGAAGAGTTACACAAGGCACAAGTAAACCATGTAAACGATCCAGAAAAATATCTTGTAAAAATCAGTTTTTGAAAAGAAGTTAACTAGAGGTTGAGAAAGTTGAAAAAGAAATAGACAACCTTGACATACCAGATTTGTTTGAGAGGTGCAAAATGAAGAGGTTAGATGTGCGGAAAGCAAGAACCAAGAAGATTGTCTCTTAATATCGAAGAGTCCGATTGACCGATTACTATGTCAGTCAGTGAGAATATGCTCCCGAGTTAGTCTATGGGGTACAATTAATCAGCCTAACGAGACAGTCACTTGAGAAGAAAGATAGAGTTTGAGGATGTTAACAATAATAAAGAAAACATATAGCAATAAAAGAAATTAGTGTAAGCTGAGTTATTTAGAGAGCCAATTGTAAAGGGTACTAGAGAAGGTCCAAAACTCACTAAATTGAAAGAGAATTAAGAAGAATTAATCATTTCAGTAATATGAAACACATCAACGATGGAACTAGATTAAATACCGCAATAAAAAGGAAAATAGAAATGGGGTAAGACTTGTCTTACAGTCTTGAGGGATAATTGTAAAGGAATTTCCATTTATATTGTTTGGTTTATAACAAGACAAAAGAATCTCCTATCTAGTAGTGACTAATCATCACGAGATAACCGAAGTAAAGTACCCAATATTGGGAAGGATCGATTTATGACTTGCTAGGTCAATTAAAGAATCAAGAGGTCTATAAAGAGTTGGAAGATTAAAAGGAGACATTGGAAAGAACTGCTTTAATAAATTGGCAATGCTAGCTTAATCGAAGCAGTCTTCAAAAATTCCAACACATCTAAGTAGGAGATTGAATGCGTGTAATGCATCCGTTTGAATACTGCTCAGTCAAAGTCAGTAAGCATAGGTTCGATTGAATATTGCTACAATACTTTGAATAAAAGAAATGGGAAGAAGAAGATTGGCTTTGTTACCTATTAGAAAGAGAAGATTGTAATCCCGTAATCAATGTAGTTTTTAATTTGAACTATGATGTTCTCTTTTTCTTAATCAATGAGGATTTTCTATTTTGGATTTTCCAGTCTATATTCATATTTTCTTCACTAATAATTTGTTCTTGCCTAAGGCGTATGATTCCCCAATATCCAACCATCATAAGTCACTAATTGATTTCATTTCCATCACGTTCATATTTTAATACTCATAGAATTTTTATTTTCAATTTTATTTTAATTTTAATTTTTAATTTTTATTTAAAAAAAAAAGCAGAAAACGCAAAGAAAAAAAATCAACAAAGCTGATTCCCCGACACCCTTATCGAACGCGTGCGAATTCCAAGATCATGGATGAACTCGAGCAAAACCAAGAGGTGATAAGAGCGGATGTCAACCAACTGAAGGAAAAGGTCGATCGAATCTTGGAAGCTATACAAGCTTTGGCAAGGAAGGAGAATACAGATGGGGATCCTCCAATTGTAAATGAAGAACACCAAACTACTCCTTCTCATCCACCGGGTTTTACCCCGACTAACCAACAATTCCGCACTGCAACTATGCAATTTCCTATATATGGTCTCCCGCCTGGTTATACTCCACCTGTAGTCATTAACCCCATAGAAAATAACCAAAACCACTCAGCTGTCAATCCCCAAAACTTAAACCAATCACAAATCCCACCTCATCTGGGCTATGTGCCACCCCAAAACACTATACCCACAGAAAATATTCCATATAGTGTACCTCAAGTGCCCCATTTTGATGCTAACGGGAATTGGCATCAACCTCACATTGGGGATGATACACAATCAAAGAAAAATTCCATGTCTTGGAAGAGCGAATAAAAGCAATTGAGGGGTATAATGTTTATGGCCTTGAAGCTTTCGATATGTGTCTGGTTCCTGATGTGACTATCCCTCCCAAATTCAAGGTTCCTGACTTTGAAAAATACAAGGGCAACACATGTCCTAAAAATCATCTAACTATGTATTGCAGAAAAATGGCTTCTCATGCTCATAACGACAAGCTGCTCATTCACTTTTTCCAAGACAGTTTGAGTGGGGCATCGTTAAGTTGGTATATGCATCTCGAGCGAAATCGAATTCGTTCATGGAAAGACTTGGCCGATGCCTTTTTGAAACAATACAGGTACAACATTGACATGGCCCCTGATAGGATGCAACTGCAAAATTCATCGAAAAAGGATAATGAATCTCTCAAAGAGTATGCACAACGGTGGAGGGAAATGGCATCACAAGTGGAACCTCCCTTATCTGAAAGAGAAATGGTTGGTATGTTTATGGATACTCTCCAGTCGCCTTTTTATGATAAGATGATTGGGAGTATATCATCAAACTTTTCTGATCTGGTCATGATAGGAGAAAGGATAGAAAGTGGGATGAGGAGTGGGAAGATCGTATGTGCAGCAACCGGCATAAAAAGACCCCAAACGACATTCACAAAAAAGAAAGAAGGGGACGCTAATGCTGTATGACAAAATGGTAAACCCCAGAGTCTCCTATTTTCCACCCATCAATTCTTATCGACCCCCAAACTTCCAGCCCCCAATATCACAAACTCCTTACATTCCTTATCCATATGTGGCTGCAACCACACAAGCTTCATACCCTCAATATCACCCTTCAAGACCACCTTTTTATCAACCACCACCTACCCCATTTTCCCAACAAAGTCAATGGAACCAAAATCCAATCTCAAATCACTACAGACCACCTGTCAATCAAAAAAAAGACCACCCGTTTTGACCCAATTCCTGTCACGTACAGTCAGTTATTGCCTCACTTACTCCAAAATTCAATGGTAGTCCTGAGGCCAATGAAACCTCTAGAACCACCATTTCCGAAATGGTATAATCCAAACGCCAAATGTGAATACCATGCTGGAGCCGTGGGGCATTCCGTCGAAGACTGTCAAGCCTTAAAAACTAAAGTGCAAGAATTGATCAATGCAAAATGGCTTACCTTCAAGGAAGATGGTCCCAACGTGGGGAATAATCCTTTGCCGGGTCACGGAGATACCGCTGTCAATCTCATTGAAGAAGAGATAGACCAGTACACAAAAGATGATTATGTATCGACCATAGAGCCATGCATGGAAAAAAATAGATCTTTTCCGAGACCATTGGAAATCCTCTATAGAAAAGAGAATCCTAAGCCAATTCATAGTGGGAAAAATGCAATAATTGTTCAAGCACCAACCTCTTTTCCTTATGAAAATAACAAAGCGGTTCCATGGAGTTATGAAGTCACATCCCATTTAGTAAATCATCAATCATGCGATATCTTTAAGCCTCAAGGTACTGATATCACCAATATTTCAGGATTGGCGGGATGACCCGAAGTGGTCGAGTATACACTCCTGAAGAACTTAGGAAAAAGGAAGGTCGTGGAGAAAAAGGGAAGGATGTTGTGTATCATGCCATAAAAGGATCAGAAACTTGCAAAAAGACAATACCTGAAGAAGAAGCTAATGAATTTTTGAAGTTTATCAAGCAAAGTGAGTATAAGGTGGTAGATCAACTAAATCAAACCCCTTCTAAGATATCTGTTCTTTCTTTGTTATTAAACTCTGAAGCACATAGAAGGGCACTGATGAAAGTTTTAAACGAGGCCCATGTTACTCATGATATCACCGTTGACCAGTTTGATGGAGTTGTCGGTAATATCACCGCCTGTAACGGGTTGAGTTTTAGTGATGTTGAATTACCAGCTGAAGGGGTGGAGCATAATAAAGCACTACACATCTCTGTGAAATGTCATGATCATATTCTTGCGCGAGTGCTAGTTGATAATGGTTCATCATTAAATGTCATGCCAAAATCAACACTATCAAAACTATTTGTTGATGGGGCTTGTTTGAAGCCGAGTGCTATGGTGGTGAAAGCATTTGACGGGTCCAGAAGACAAGTTATTGGTGAGATTGACCTGCCGATTCAAATCGGACCCCATAACTTTGGAATAACTTTTCAAGTGATGGATATTAAGTCGGCGTACAGTTGCCTTTTAGGGAGACCGTGGATTCACGCTGCTGGAGCAGTGACATCCACTCTCCATCAAAAGCTAAAGTTTATAGTGAACAATAAACTGGTGATAATATCTGGGGAAGAAGATATGATAGTGAGTCATCTATCTTCTACAGGCTACATTGAAGACACAGAGGAAGCCATTGAGACTTCTTTCCAAGCATTAGAAATCGCCAATGCTGTCTTCATGGGTGAAGGATTTCGTTTAAAAGAACCAAAATTATCTACCACTTCATTGAAGGCTACAAAATTCATGTTGGAAGAAGGAGTTTTTGTTAAATTCGGGGAAATTGATAGAAATACCGGAAAAGAAGGATAAGTACGGGTTGGGATATATACCTACCAAAGCTGATCAAGAGAACGCTGTCAAGGAAAAACGAGAAAGCAAGCTAGCTCGTTGGGAAAATCGGGTACCAAATTCACAAAAGATCCCTATTTGTGACATTCGTCAAACCTTTCAAAGTGCTGGAATAATATATGCTGATCAAGTGGCTGTTGTAGAAGAGGATCGTGTTGATGATAATACCCTCAAGCTAGTGTACCCATGTTCTCCAAACACCAATCTCAACAATTGGAAGATCATCGAGTTTCCCGTGTTTGTTAATTCATGTTCAAAGTAATTATGTATTTTAACTCCTTTTGCTCTGCCCAAGGCTATAAGGATAACTAATTAGGGCGCATGTATTTCAATTTCCTACTTATTATCAATAAACGCATTTTTGAATTCTCCAACTATTTTTTCTTTTTTGGCAATCTTTATTCATATTCTTTTTTTTTCCTTTTTTCTTCTTAAATTTAAACCATGCAGAGTCGAAAATGAATATGTTGAAAATAGCAGCGCTAGAACACTTCCTTGTAATTTTGAGCATCCAATTAATCACGCTGTTGAGGATTGTGAAGACGATTGTGAGCCTCCCCCAGAATTAGAAAGCTTAATTGAACATGAAGCTAAGATAATCCAACCCTATCAAGAACCTGTTGAGGTGATCAATTTAGGGACTGAGCATGATAAAAAGAAGTTAAAAATTGGTATGTCTATGAAAGAAAGTGAGCGAGAGAAAAAGTTGGTTCAACTTTTAATTGATTATGTGGATGTCTTTGCATGGTCATATCAGGATATGCCCGGGTTAGATACTAACATAGTTGAACACAAGCTACCACTCAAGCCTGAATGTGCTCCAATTAAACAAAAATTGAGGAGGATGCGGCCTGATATGTCACTTAAAATTAGAGAAGAAGTCAAGAAACAATTTGATGCTGGTTCTTAGCAGTAGCAAAATATCCTCAATGGGTGGCTAATATTGTACCAGTTCCAAAGAAAGATGAAAGGTTCGAATGTGCGTTGATTATCGGGATTTAAATAAAGCTAGTCCTAAAGATGATTTTCCTCTACCTCATATTGATGTCCTAGTGGATAGCACTGCTCAATACTCTCTTTTCTCCTTCATGGATGGTTTCTCGGGGTACAATCAAATCAAGATGCTCCCGAAGATATGGAGAAAACTACATTCATCACACAATGGGGAACTTTCTGCTATAAAGTGATGCCATTTGGATTGAAGAATGCTGGGGCAACCTATCAAAGAGCAATGGTAACCTTGTTTCATGACATGATGCATAAAGAAATAGAGGTTTACGTGGATGATATGATCGCAAAATCTCGAACCGAAGAAGACCATGTTGTTAACCTTCAAAAGTTATTTGAGCGACTGAGGAAGTTCAGACTCCGTTTAAACCCTGCTAAATGCACATTTGGTGTAAGATCAGGTAAGTACTTGGGTTTATCGTTAGTCAAAAAGGGATAGAGGTGGACCCAGATAAAGTAAGAGCAATACAAGAAATGCCCGCTCCACGCACGGAAAAAGAAGTTCGTGGCTTTTTGGGAAGATTGAATTACATTGCCAGGTTCATATCGCATCTCACCGCTACATGCGAGCCAATTTTCAAGTTGTTGCGCAAAGACCAAAAGGTTGAATGGAATGATAATTGTCAAAAAGCTTTCGAAAAGATTAAACAGTACTTGTCAAAACCCTCCAATCTTAGTGCCTCCTGTTCCTGGAAAACCTCTTATTATGTATCTGACAGTACTTGACAATTCAATGGGTTGTGTATTGGGGCAGCATGATGAATCTGGTAAGAAAGAACATGCTATTTATTATTTGAGCAAAAAGTTCACCAGCTGTGAAACGAGGTATTCACTACTTGAACGAACATGTTGCGCATTAGCATGGGCTTGCTCGTCGGTTAAGGCAATACATGTTATGTCATACAACTTGGTTGGTGTCTAAAATGGACCCAATTAAGTACATCTTTGAGAAACCTGCTCTTACTGGAAGGATTGCCCGTTGGCAGATGTTGCTATCAGAATACGATTTGGTATATGTTACACAAAAAGCTATAAAAGGAAGTGCCCTAGCAGAGTATTTGGCCCAACAACCTGTAGAAGATTATCAATCAATGCAGTGTGAATTCCCCGATGAAGGCATCATGACTTTATTTGAAAGAGAAATGAATCACCTGATAAAGAAAAATGGACGCTGGTGTTTGATGGTGCTTCTAACGCGTTAGGTCATGGAATTGGGGCAATTTTGATTTCTCCAGAGAACCGTTTCACTCCATTTACGGCTAGATTGTGTTTTGATTGCACAAACAATATTGCAGAATATGAAGCATGTGTCATGGGCATTAAAGCAGCCATTGAGTCAAAGATAAAAAGTTCTTGAGGTATATGGAGACTCATCTTTAGTTATCCATCAAACAAAAGGAGAGTGGGAAACTCGAGATTCCAAATTGGTTCCGTATCATACACATATCAAAGAATTGGTAGAAAACTTCGAGCATATCACTTTTCACCATATTCCTCGAGAAAGAAAACCAATTGGCTGATGCCTTGGCCACATTATCATCAATGTTCAAAATAAGCGTCGGTCAGGATGTGCCGGTCATAAAAATTCAACAAAAGGATAAGCCAGTATATTGCTTATCGATAGAAGAAGAGCTTGATAGCAAACCATGGTTTTTATGATATCAAATCCTATGTTAAGAATAGGGAATATCCATCAGGTATTTCAGAGAACGACAAGAGGGTTTTGAGAAGGTTGTCAATGAACTTCTTCTTAAATGGTGAGGTGCTTTATAAGAGGAATCATGATATGGTTCTCCTCAGATGTGTGGATAAAGCAGAAGCAGAAAAGATCATTCAAGAGGTTCACGAAGGTTCTTTTGGAACTCATGCAAATGGACACGCAATGGCAAAGAAAATCTTGAGGGCTGGCTATTATTGGCTGACAATGGAATCTGATTGCTTTAGTTATGTAAAGAAATGTCATAAATGTCAAATATATGCTGATAAAGTACATGTACCGCCCACCTCTTTGAATGTTTTAACATCACCATGGCCGTTTTCAATGTGGGGGATGGATGTTATTGGACTCATCGAGCCAAAAAGCTTCCAATGGTCACCGGTTTATCTTGGTAGCTATTGATTACTTCACAAAATGGGTTGAAGCAGCTTCTTATGCCAATGTGACCAGAAGTGTGGTTGTCAAATTCATCAAAAGAGAATTGATTTGTCGATATGGCTTACCAAACAAGATAATCACTGATAACGCGACTAATTTGAATAACAAAATGATGAAAGAGTTGTGTGATAGTTTCAAAATTCAGCACCATAATTCTTCGCCATATCGTCCGAAAATGAATGGAGCTGTAGAAGCAGCAAATAAGAATATCAAGAAGATCATACAAAAGATGGTGGAGACGTATAAGGATTGGCATGAAATGCTTCCCTTTGCATTACATGGCTATAGAACCTCTGTTCGTACCTCAACAGGGGCAACTCCTTTCTCATTGGTGTATGGAATGGAAGCGGTACTTCCCATTGAAGTTGAAATTCCCTCGATCAGAGTCTTGATGGAAACAAAACTGGAAGAGGCCGAGTGGGTTCAATCACGATTTGACCAGTTAAATCTCATAGAAGAAAAAAGGATGATAGCTCTATGTCACGGCCAGCTATATCAAAAAATACTTAAAAGGCATACGAGAAAAAAGTCCGTCCTCGAGAGTTTCAAGAAGGGGACTTGGTGTTAAAGAAAATATTGCCCATAAAAAAGGATTTCGTGGAAAGTGGACCCCGAATTACGAAGGACCATATGTTGTGAAAAAAGCTTTTTCTGGAGGAGCTCTAATACTCGCAGAAATGGATGGAGATGACCTTCCACTTCCAGTAAATTCAGATGCAGTCAAAAAATATTATGCTTAAAAACGGTGATGAGCTCGCTAGGTGAAAACCTGAAAAGGCGACCTAGGCAAAAATTAGAGCATCCCGATGGATTGGAAACTTGGAAGAGTAGTCCATGCAAAAGATAGGGATAAAAAAAAAATCAAGCACTTCAAACTGGGGCAATTATTATTTTTTGGAAGTTGATTATTAGGATTCTTAAATTACAAGAATGACTAGCGTTTGTTATGTCTCCACTTAAATTAAACATACTCGTCCCCACATTGTAACCCCTGCCTCAATTGTTCTGCTTTTAATGTAACGAATGTGCATTTTCCAATATTGTCATTCGATCTTGTACGTTACACTCTTTATATACCAATCCAGTTTCATTATTGAGTGTTCTATTTTTGTTTTATAATAATAGATGTTGGAATTTGAAATATGTGAAAATATAAAAATACTTTAAAAATTTTGACACTTGAAAATATACACGGGAACTCGTTTGATTCTCAAGATATATGAGTGTGTGAAGAATAATAAGGAGGGTAGTCATTTTAAACAATGGATTTCTGCTTCACTTCGAAAAAAGCGGTCAATCGGTAGATACGAAGAGTCATCATGAGGAAACAATATTTGTCTTTATTCATCCATTGAATCTTGGGACGGAGAAAAGCATAAGGATCGGGGAATCAAAGAAAAGAACAATGAATTTATCTATAATGCATAATTTACTCATACTCACATGATCCATGCATCTTCATTGACACTTTACCTTTACTCAATGCATCACACACGCATGAATCGTTCATACCTTATCATGAATTGCAAATATCATATCCCCCTCTTTATCTACCTTCAAGATTGGACCAATTACGATCTACGCATCGGTAAACAATCCGAAGACGATCACCTTCATTTCTATAGATCTACGCATCGGTAACCAATCCGAAGACGGTCATTTTTAATTTTTATAGATCT
Source organism: Cicer echinospermum (assembly GCA_002896215.2). Taxonomy (NCBI): domain Eukaryota; kingdom Viridiplantae; phylum Streptophyta; class Magnoliopsida; order Fabales; family Fabaceae; genus Cicer; species Cicer echinospermum. Next base: position 9,868 of record PGTU02003475.1, read on the forward strand.
ACGAATCGGTAACCAATCCGAAGATGATCATTTTTTCAATAGATCTACGCATCGGTAACCAATCCGAAGACGATCATTTTTTCAATAGATCTACGCATCGGTAACCAATCCGAAGACGATCATTTTTTCAATAGATCTACGCATCGGTAACCAATCCGAAGACGATCATTTTTAATTTCTATAGATCAACGCATCGGTAACCAATCCGAAGACGATCATTTTTTCTATAGATCTACGCATCGGTAACCAATCCGAAGACGATCATTTTTAATTTCTATAGATCCACGCATCGGTAACCAATCCGAAGACGATCATTTTTCAATAGATCTACGCATCGGTAACCAATCCGAAGACGATCATTTTTAATTTCTATAGATCCACGCATCGGTAACCAATCCGAAGACGATCATTTTTAATAGATCTACGCATCGGTAACCAATCCGAAGACGATCATTTTTAATTTCTATAGATCCATCGGTAACCAATCCGAAGACGATCATTTTTATTTCTATAGATCTATGCATCGGTAACCAATCCGAAGACGATCACCTTCATTTCTGTCAATCTACGCATCGGTAACCAACCCGAAGACGATCATCTTTATTTCTGTCAATCTACGCATCGATAATTAATCCGAAGACGATTTTTCTGCATATCTAAAAAATTTTGCATCATTCTCACTTTAACATTTCAAATGCACTTTAACACATGTGTTTGTTATTGGACAAAATTTTAGGTCCTTATATTTACTTATCTTTTACCTGATAACATGAAAACGAATACCATTTTGTTATTCATATTTTCATATTTTTCAAGTAAAATATAATTAAATAGGGCAGATGTAGTACCCTAATTTTGTCCATTTTGAAAACAAATATAAGAAGGAAATATGTATTTAAAAAAGGAAATAAAAAATAATTGCAATAAATAATTTCATTATATATTAAATTTACAATTTCAAATCTAATTAGAGTTTTAAAACCAAATCAAAAACTAAAATAAAGGCAAAAATAAATTACAATAAAATTTAAATCAGATCAAGCCAGTCTTGCTATGTTGACTTTGTTCACTGCCAAACTCTGCCATGTTGATGATGACTGCCATTGATGCACAAGCCATGCTTATGGGTACATCTGTTCCTGTTTTAACTGAATTGAGAAACATAAAAACATAATTTTTTAAAATCAGTCTTGGTACACATTGTGCAGAAACAAAGAGACAACCTTTAGAGTTTAAAAAAAAGAAACTAAAAGACAAATTAAAGCTCAGCAATAGAACAGATCAAAGCAAGTAAATCAAAATCATGAATGCATCAGAGGTGTAGAAAAAAACGCAGATGATGAGCAAAGGGAAAAAAAACATCAAACAGGAAATAGATAGAACAGAGACACAGCCAAGAAAACAACTAATCAGATAAAAAAACTCTATAAATACATCTGTTTTTTTTTTTACAAAGGGGGAGACATTTTTTTTGAGGAGGAGAAATCTGAGATTAATACCACTAAAAAACGCATAGAAAGAAGGAGAAAAAAATTGGAGACTAAGAAAAAACACCGTAAAAGAAGAAGGAAAAACAAGAGTAGTAGTAGCAAAGGAAAAAACCAAAGTTAAGTTACCACCGTAACCATCTTCAACCATCAGTTGTGCACTGCCGCTGCTTTTTTTTTTCTTCGCCGCCATACTCAGATCAGCTTCTATCAAGTTTGTTTTGCTCTCTATCTCCTTAATATAATGCTTTATTGTATTCGCGCTTAAGAATATACCTTCTATTTGTTGTTTGTTTTGCTGAAATGTCTGATGTTACTCTTCAAAATGATGCTTTTTTATTTTCTTTAAATATGAAATTATTGTTAAATAGTAGGAAGATGGAGGAGATGTTTTTTTTATAAAAAAAATCAGAAATGCTTAACTTCTAAGAGTGCTGAAATGGTGTTGATGCTATTTATCTTCTTTTTTTTTGAAATTAATCAACTCCCATGTATGTATATTTTGTATTAGGACTTTGACCACTTATGACATTTTTCAATATGTTACGGCTTGGCTTCTCAGGCAGCAGGTCCTATAAAGCGATTTTAATAGCTCTGGCACACCTATCACATAGTGTCTATATATATATATATAGGTTCCAGCTTCTCTTTTTTCTCAATTTGCGCAGAGTAGCTTCAATCTTCTTTTCCAATTTTTGCAGAGTAGGCAAACACGTTACACATAATAGGTTTTATTTTATTTATTTTTAAGTACTACTTGCATTTTTATTTTGTTAAATTATTAAGTTTATAAAATTCTATTTGCTAAAAAATAAAATCAAAGGGAATGTTTGTTTCAAATTAGGTGTTGATTATTACATTATGATGATACTAAAATTCATTCTTATTTTTATTTTCTTTTATTTTGATAAATTAATAGATTAATCTAAAATTTATTTATTAAATTTGATTAAATTAGATGTGACATTTTTTTTAATCTTTGAGTTGTTAAGACACAAGTTGTACTACTTGTTGGTTTGAAAACTCAATTTTAAAATTGAAAATAATAAAATATTCTTAAAAAGATTAATTAGATGAGACATCTTTTTAATCATTAAATTTTTAGGACACAAGTTGTACAACTTGATTGTCTTAAAACTCGTATTTCAAAATATATTCTTTTTCCAGTCAAACAAATTCATTTTCCTTTCTCGTCAAAAACATTTTTTTTTATATAACAAAACCCATTTTCTTTTAAAAATCAACACATCCGCATTTCTTACCCAAGAACTACGTAGCTTTGATTTCTCCATCGCACCGGGAGATACGTAGGAGCAAGACCACATTCTTGTCAAGCACATAAAATAAAAATTTCTTTTTTTATCCTTTATTAAGTACATATTTATTTCAAAAATCATATTTTAAATATAGTAATAATTGTTATTCATATTTAATAATAAAGAAAAATAAATATACTTAAGTTAATATTAATTTTGCACAATTAATTATAGGTAACCGTTTTTAACGGATGTCGTAGGGTGCTAATACCTTCCCTACGCATAATCGACTCCCGAACTCAAAATTTGGTTTCAAAGACCATTTTCTTTTATTTGTAATTTTTTAAGGGTTTCCCAATATTTTCCCTATTTAAAAATAAATTTTGGTGGCGACTCCATTGAATTCGAGAAATACTCGAAATTTTAGGCCACGACAATAATGTATCATGTCCATATATTACTTAATACTGGCTAGAAATATAACCGAAGCACTTATTTCAAGAGCTCAATCCCAATAATATGCTGAACGGCTAAACAGTGGAATATCACAAATTGAATAAGATCCTCTCCATTTATCATATTTTTTTTCTTTTTATTATCAAAGTTTTTAGATATATAAATAATATAAGGCACATACTTTTTTTAAAATAATCACATTAATTATATATTTATACACTAAAATTATAATAACGGATAACTCAATATTTTTTTTGGAGAAATATAGAGGATCCAAACTCATAAAACAGCCTTTAATTAATCCTGCTTTTACAAGTTTTTGCAACTATGTGTTATTCCTTCATTTACCCTCAAGTAATACAGTTTTCCATCAATCAGGTTATATATTTTTTAAATTTTGAATTTTGAAAGAAAAAAAAAATCACTACTTATGTCTCTATATGTAAAGACCTCTTTAATGAATATACAAAAATTAAAAAAAATATTTTTCACATTAAATTTGTTAATAATGTACATTATTTTCTAAAACTATTCTTCAGTTATTAAAAGAGATAAATAATTGATATTTTCATTTTACATTTACATTTAGTTAAAGATATTTTTTGAAAAACTAATTAATATTTTTGATAATTTGAAGAGAATCATATATAAAGGGACAAATTTTATTTACAAAGTACTTTTACATATAGGAACTAAGATAGTAGTTGTTAAAGAGTTCCATATAATTATGATGTTACTTAAATTTAAATTTAAAAAAATTAATTGTCATGGATAAATTTGTCTTTATATAATTATGACATAGAAGAGTTACATTATTAATTTTTTATATTGGATCAATTCTTAATAATAATATGAGGAAAAATATTATCTTTATAAAATAAATTTTTAAGATTAATAATATCTTTCTTTATATAATATTTAAATCTTATTCGAAATCATGTGAAATACTTAAATTTAAATTTTTCTGAACACATTTACTTATATCCATCATTAGATAACACTCTCCTCACATTCTATAAAAAGTTGTTGAGGAATCAAAATTTTATGTAGTAAGTAGACGCCAAAATTATTCAAGATATATGAATCAAAGAGAGAATAGAAAAACAAAACACAAATAATTAATGAAAAAAATAAGTTAACAGCAGCGAAAGTGATATTTATTTTGGAGAAGTTGAAACGACAAAGAGGTCACATGTTTAATTCTCGCTTTAATAAAAGTAACAATTAATTATTAATATTAAATATTTAAAAAAAAAAAAAGCAAAAATGAGATATGTCCAAAGAATTAGTGCAAGAGATTTCGCTCAAAAACAAAAAATGGATGGGAATACTTTGCATGGAGATACAAACTCTAGATTCAACACCTACTATAAAATGGAAAAACAAAATTGCATCAAAAATCTTTCTTACAAGGAAAGAATAAAAAATTTAAAATATTTGCTGTTGTATTTGCAACATTCAAAAACTCTTAACCATGTATTTCTAACATTCAAAAAATATTTTTGCCCATATTCTGGCTACTAAAAAAATTATAGCTGAAGTATTTTCAACATTTAAAATATTTTAGTGGATGTTTGTCTGGTATCTCAAAAAAATCTTTTAGCCTTTGTATTTTCTTTTTTCTGAATTGTATAGTTCATCTCATTTTGGAAATGTTAAACCACATTCTAACTTATGGGGCCGTTAGAATTAGCTTATGGTAGTTGCAAATTAGTTAAATTAGTTGCAAGTTATTTGGTGGAAATTTCTTTGAGATTGTATTATTAGTAATATTAATGCTGCTTTTAGAGCTAATACTGACATTTTTGCTATTAACGCTATTTTAGGGACTCAAGCGACACTATTGATGGTTACTTCTTGGATTATTTAGGTGTTACTACATCATTATGTCAAATTTTTTGGTTCTATAAATATTATCGATATCACCACTCTAAAAGTTGGTCTCACCTTTAGATAAAGTGTAATTCTTTGTTGGTCGTCGAATCATTCACTAATTCAAATATTGTGTATTGGAAGTTAAAGAGATTGAATTGTATATTTCTTACAAAAACAAATGCAGTTTCACATTTCTTAAATCTATAGAGAAGAAAACACATTGTATAAACCAATTTTTCAATTTCAATACAATTTAAGAATGTATTATTTTATTTTGTGATAAATATTATAATTTTTCGTTCGAGATTTAAAAATGAGCAACAATGACATCATAAATCAAACATCAATGGAGATGCATAATGTTATATCTTAGATCATGTACATATCCAACTTATTGACCTTCAAAATTGACTGCACGGACATGATAAGAAAAAATTGAGGTCTCAAATCAGTGAATAAAATTGTAATGCATTAAGTTTTATATTAATATAATTTATTTTTACAAAATTAACTTGTATAAGACGATAAAATATCACTTTTATGAGTTCATTTTATATCGATCTTATTTTATAGTGAAACTACAATAAAAAAGAAACAATAAAATATGTTATTTATATTTATAGAATTTAAATTTCTTATCAGTAAAAAAATTCATGCATTCATACATTTAAATATATCAAAATATTAATTTAAATTTAAATTATATAATATAAAATAATAAATATAAATTGTTCTGATGTTAATCAAACGCGACCCGCAATAGAACCGGTCCATGTTGATGGGTTTGGTAAGATAAGATATCAGCATCTTTTCATGTTTCTTTTAGAAACCTTGATTGGCTAAATAGAAAAATGGTAAATAATAGTAATAATTTTGATTTTGGAAACACACAAAAAAAAAAAAAAAAAAAAAACCTTTGGTGGTGGAGCCTACGGCGGAGGGCGATGGATGAGTGAGTAACTTTATGAATTGTAGTATTTAATTATGGCAAACCAGCCTGGAAAGGTAACATGGACGGTCATTTGTGGTGGAAAATTGGGTTTCTAACATCGTTTGCCCTTCACAATTTCTTAATAATTTTACCACAAAGCAAACTTTGTAATACTTTTTATCATTGGATTGTTTCATGTGGCCACATTTCAACTCATACGATAACATATATATCTAACATGTCTACCGTTAAGGACTACATACCGACAACTTCAATTAAATAGTATTGTGTCATATTACATGAAAAATTATTAAATTTCTTTAAGAGGAGATCAACTCTATATAACTGAAAAATTATTTATAATTTATTTTTTCTCGTTGAATCAAACATAAAATCATTAAAATCTGTTCGTGTATTTGAGTTCTCTTCCATTAAAATTCATCCTTTCGTCTCTCCTATATTACACCAAACACATCCTAAGAGGTTAATAAATACATTGGCGAAAAGAGATGGAAGAAGTAATTTGTACACCAAGAGATCCAACCCATTTCGTCCCCCAAAACAAATAAATAAATAAATGAGATGAATCCAACTTTGCACCTCTTAATGCCTTCTTACGTTTCCTTTACGTCTCTTCAATGGGACCATCCTACACATTTATTACCTCCTCCTACTATACATACATCAAATTAAACATAACACATTTTAACCTTATTATCATTTCACCTAAATATCTAACTCCAAAATAAGCATCATTTGGTGACATGGGGCTGCTAGAGTGAGACACACTAGCTCACTAACTCCTAATTAAGACCTCATCTAACTAAACTGTCAACATACCTTACTTTAAAAAGCCCCCAATTTCTGCTTCACAACTTTGACCGTCTACAATGATAAGATCCCATTTTTATTTCTGTAATTCCAATTATAACTTTAATTTCAAACAAATTTTCACTTTAATATAGTACTTTAAAAATCTTCATATGAGCCTCAAAGTTGATCCAATAACTAAACATCTAAAATTTAAGAATTGATTCTCATAAAAAAACTATTATTACATGTATTTGAATTCTTCACGGTCAAAACTATATACTAAAGTGCTGATTATTTAAAATGAACCGCTACCAATGTGCTGATTATTGATACACTATTTTAATAGCTCTTATTATCAATTATTGCATGCATTTCTTGCTGAATGCGATTCAAATCCCTATTACGTCAGTGTCAACAGTTTCTAGTAACTCAGGTATGAACATGTTGGAATACGTAGTTAAATTATTTTCTTACTTTTACTCAATTATTATTATTAGATATTGATTATTCAATATTATAAATACATATTAAAAAATATTATTTAAAACATTCACTTGAAAAGAAATGTTGTTAAAATTAAAATAGTCATTATCTTATAACAATTTTTTTTTACAAAAATATATGCTCCAAAGTCGAAACTAAGTCTATCTCTCGTTAACTCTATTCAAACGTGGCTGCTTTCAGGTAAAGTAAAACGTGTCGGTGTCCTCCATTGTTTTCTGTCTTCTACTCACTATTTTAACCCTGTTAATTAAAAATATATAAAAAATAAAACAAATAGTGGCATTGATAAAAGGCAAGGTGTTGTATAGTGTAGCTTCAAAAGATAAGAGTAAGTCGTTTCACGCCACACTTCACACCTCAAATAGCAATAACACTTGTTTCTCAAAAACTTTCCACTCTCTCTCTCACACACACACATACTACTCTTAAAACAATAATTATACCCCCCATTTCATTTTAAAGAACCCCCCCCTCATCATTCTCACTGTGTTCAAAAATTAACATAATAATGGGAACACTTCAAAGAACAATGCCTAACTACTGACTACACAGGACTGTTGAAGTAGTACAAAGCCTCAAAATAGTGATTGCACTGCTCCCCACATCGAAGCCCAACGGCCAACTTAGAATGTGGTGTTTTTAGGAATCCTATTTATATAAGCTCAACATAGTTAAGTAATTTTAGGGTTAATGTTTTATATTTCGCCACTGATATCATCAAACCATAGATCATTTGTTTTCTCTTATTTCTATACTAGACTTAACTGATCAACTTGATGCTATCTTCTGAAAAGAAGAATATGGGTAATGGTGTTAAAAACAAAAGTAAACTACATCTTACTATTGTAAAAAGCACAATATAATAAATGGATAATAAATAAAACTTTAATTTCAGATTATTAAATGGTTCTTTTTTGTTCATTACTAATAACGAAAATCAATAGATGCTTGATAGCCAATTATAACTGTATTGTGTCTAACAAATTGAGATCGATTTCAACCTACATATTAATTACCATTAGAAATTCAATAAGGAAAAATAAGGAATAAAAAATTCATGTTCACTTCCAACATTGTGACACTCGACCTGCGACGTTTTCTTTCATTTTCTCTTTCAAACTTCCAAAGATCTGCAAAATTCCAGCATCTTATTTTACTTCCTTCATTTTCCTCCTCGCTTTTTTTCTTTCCTATTTCCCAAACAAGATCACAAAAGAGGTAAAAATTGAAAATGCAGAGATCAGAACTGATTCCAAATCAACGTCGTGGGGAGCTCGCCTGTTGGGACGGTGCGGAAGTTGTTGGAAGCTAAAACGGAAAAGTAAGGCACATTGGTTCGGAGGCGCGGAACTCGTCGATAATATTTTGACCCCCCAATTTGCGGGTCCAGAAGGCTCGAAACAGAGGTAATAATACCCGCCGCCTCCCACTTCCGGTACTCGCGGCGCTGGCGTGCGTACGTAGTAGTACATAAATATTCAGAGAGCGGCAAGGCAAGCGGGAGCCATACGATTTAGGTAAATAAGTTCGAGACGCGACCCGCCTCGCTGTGAGACTCGGCCGGAGCATCAGAGGATGGCCGGAGGACAGTTAGTGGTAATGGCGCAGGTGTGCAGCAAAGTGAGGCTCACGGTGGCGAGAAGTGGTGCACGGCGGACGACCTGATACTTGTAACCTCACGCAGTGCACTTACAGTAGTCATTATCTTGGCCAGTTAGAGTTTTAAGGATTCTTTCCCAAATCTTGCATAACAACCGCAATAGAAACTATGGCGACTGTGAGTAAAACAACATCAATCTAAAACGAACATATGTT
>PGTU02003477.1:0-11646 GCA_002896215.2 Cicer echinospermum
GCGTTGGCTAAAAGAGCTTTGTCACCAAAGGGGCAGTCCCTGATCTCCAGCTTCCTAAGGTTGTCACACCCAGACAGCACATGATGGAGTCCCAGATCACTATCTCCAGCAAATGCCACAGAAAGCATCTCAAGCTTCTTCCCATACGTCCCAATATACTCAAAAACACGGTCAGTGAGAAGACCTGAAAGGGAAAGGCGCTGAAGATTCTTACAATGCTCAACAATAGCTCCAAAACCAGCATCCAGAGGTTGAAGGGTAAGATAGTCAGGAGTACGAGGTTCAATGATACAAAGTCGAAAACGAGTCATATTAGGCCTGTTTCGAGCAATTGTATTTAGGGCAGCATTGGACATTTGTCGACAAAAATATAGAACTGAATGGAGCTTGGGACAACCTTCAGACACAGAAACAAGTCCCTGCTCTGTCAATGCTACATTTGGATCTAACCCAAATGGGTCAGAAGGAAACACCCTCAACTCTCTCAGATCCTTACAAGATGCAGCAAGCATGTCAAGGCCGGCATCTTCAATGTAATCCAGCACCTATATATAGCAATAACCTTAATCAGCATGCATTTACATTACAATTTTGGGATAGTGAACCAAGGTACAAATATGACAATGCATTAATAGAAAACATTATATGAACCAGACATACCCATAGCCGCTGCAAACTTTCACATTGACCAACAAGCTTGATAAGATCTGTGCTTTGGATTGTAGCATAACTCAAGTTTAGTGATGTAAGCCTGGAGCAGACAGGATAGACGGCTGGAAGGTAGGATGGTAGCACATCCCAAAAGCCAGACAAGCCCTTCAATTGCTTGCACCCAGAAAATGCTGTGACCAGGTTTGAAAAGACCTCCGGCTGCATCTCAGTTGTGTAGGCTCCGGTGCCTAACTCAACCAGCTGTGGAGCCCCACGAAGAAGATTGGCAAGCCTATCAAGGGGGAAAGCTCGACTGAGGCGGAGAGTCTGCAGGTTGGGGCACCTGCTAACCAGACGCTCTAGTCCATGCAAATTCACCTCGCTTGCTAAGCAAGAGATGTTTAGGGAAACCAAGGATGTGTATGAATCAGGAAAATGGCTTAGCCAATGACCGCAAATGTCGTCCACTTCACTCTCCCGCAAGTCCAACTCCCTCAAATTCCTACAATTACCATTACCAGCAAGTAGAATTGTCAATGACAAGTTAGAGCGGCACACAGGCTCAGAAACCAGAAATTCTTTAGCAGACTGAACGATGAAAATTAGACTCCACCGTCCAGCTCATCTCATCGCCGTCAACAAAAACCCATAACCCAATTATTACATTTACATTTTAACATTTTCGATGCACTCTGGCATGCATAATACAAAAAATGGGACAGAAAAGAAACTAATAGCTCTATCAGATCTAAAATAAATTTTCACTTAAAAGTTGGTAAAAAATAATTTATTCGGTTTTTCAGGAAGGAACCTAAGCCAAATATGTAAATTTTTCTGAATGATAACGAGTCCTTATAATTTCTAGATATAAATTCTAAGTGGGTCCATATTAAAAATAGTACTCCTATATTATTAGCAAATAATCTGGATAGTAATTTCTCCCATCGGAATCCCAGATTAGTAGTTGTGAAAAAAATTCCCTAATTTGAATATCGTTTTTATAGCCGTATAGCAGTATAGTGTAGAGTTGTAGATACGAAGGGGCAATGAATAAAATATGCAAAAATCTGAACAATTCATTTCACTTAACAGTCCTAAATAAATAAACAAACAAATAGAAGAGGCAAAAGTGAAGAATGACTGAGAACGACAAATACATAAATAAATAAGTAGTTAAAAAATAAAATAATAAAAAAAAGAAGGAATGTGAGAGAGAAACGGAAAAGAAACCTGCAATTGGCAGCAATGGCAGCAAGTCCATCAGTAGTGAAACCTTCACAAGAAGTAAGAACCAAAACAGTGAAGTTTTTAAACGATTTAGCGATAAGGTCCAAGCAATCATCAGTGATAACCATCCTCTTAAGCCTGATCTCTTGCAAACATGGATACGCAACAGCCATAGCTTTGATCCAAGGACAAACATAACCACCCCAACCTTCCGGTACCAAATTGAAGTCCGCAAAGTGCGGTTTCCCTTTCAATGTTATAGATCTCACCTTCGGAAACCGTTTTATCACCATCAACGGACTCACCGCGTAACAGTTACCGACGAACACCCTCCGCCTGCACCACCGCTCGATCTCATACCACGACTTGCATACAAGAGAGATCGAGCCTCTGTCTGTGTCCGATTCAATGAACGAGAACACGTGTTCGAGAACTTCTTCAGGGAATGAGTACGCTACTCTCTTCATAACGACGTCGTTAACTGAATTAACGATGAAAAATCTTCAGGTACGTTACCGTACGAAGAAGTAAGAAGCCTTCCCTCGTGGTTATAGTAGGTTCCAGTGTTTAGATCTGAGACGCCATTGAAGAGCACTCTCGTTTTGCCAGAGATAGAGAAAAGAGATTGGAGAGAGAGAGGATAAGGAGTTTGTGTTGTGATTGTACTTGTATACCCAGTGGTGAGGTTAGAAAGTAACTATGGTTAAATAGGTGTTGTCGTGTGGTGTTGTGGTGGGGTTTTCTGTCATCGGCGATTACGGTGGTGACGCGTGGAAGTGAGTGAGTAAGAACCGTTGGATTATCTGTTGAAAGTTTGAGGGAAATGAAGGAGAAGGAAATGGACGTTGAATTAGTGATAAATGATGAAAGAACGGTTGGATGGTTGGGGATGTTTTGATGAGGTGTTATCATGTCTAGTGTAATGGGAGTGGAACTGTGGAAGGGAATCTTATGATTCTCATTGCATCGTTTGATCTTCAAACATGGATGCTAATGTAATGTGGACCTCATCTTCTTTTTTGGGTAGGATTAGGTATTATTTGGTAATTTAATAATTTACATCAAATATACGAGACATTTGTGAAATAAATTTAGTATATTGAATTAACAGTTTGAAGAGTATGCGGTGTTCATCTGTCCAAAAAATTGTATAAGTGTCTTTATACTTGTTAAGAATTTAAAAAAGTTAAGGACTAAAATATCAATGTTATAATTCATAAATGTTTATTCCGCGAAATGTCAAGAAGGTGAACTATTTTATTTATTAAAAAGAAAAAGGACCAGAAAAGAAAGAAGGACCAATTTTAATTTTAGATTTTGTGAAAAACTTGAGTGATGGAATTCTCATGACATCGAAAATTTGTTGCGTCTAATTTTAAAATTAAAATAATTTTCATAATTAATTTTACTTATATTTCATTATAAATTGAGTGTAAGATTAGTGTTAATAGTTTTATCTTATACTTCATTCAAAATAAAATATTGACAAAAATAGTAACTAAAAAATTAATATATAAATAAAATACTTTAATCGAATAAATCAAGTTTAACTATTTTTTTTATATTTTATTTGAAATAGATTATATAATTTAACACATAAATCAAATGTATCATCCAAAAATTTTACTTTTTTAAAAAAAATATTTATTTTTACAAGTAACTCAATCAAAAAAGTCTAAACATTAAAAAATATGACTCTATTTTTATGACCGAAAGTATAGTGTTTTCAAAATATTACTCAAATTCAATCATACATATAAATGTTATGTTAATAAAAAAAAATCTCAAAGAATGATGTTATTTTTAAATTTGATAAAAAATTTTAACTTTTTTATTCTATAGTGTGTTGCAAATGATTATTTTATAAATAATTTATAAAAATATTATCAGGTATTTTTATAAATAACAAAATTCGCCAATAATTAAAATAAATAAATAATTAATAATAATAACTTTTTTTTGTTATAATTATTGTATTAGCATAAACAGTATCTAAATGAAATTGAGAGATATTTATCTAGAGGAATGAATGAATTAAGTGTCAAGATGGAATGAATGATAACATGGGCGTCCAGAATCATATGTGCATGTTATCTCATTCTAACTTTTTGACAGTAGATATTTGGTTTCCACAACAGTTTATATCCAAACTCATTAACTCACCAAATACGGCACAATCTACCAAAGTAATGAATTTCACGCTAGCGCCTCTTCTATCATCATTCCTTATTCTAATATTTACTATGTACTATACTAGTATATGATGAATGAAACATGAACGAATGAGCCAGCATATATATTACAAATCTTCCCATCAATTCATACAAATCTTTCTTTGTTTTACAAGCAACTAGTCATTGAAGGAAATACCTAGAAAGTTTATTTATTTAACTGTTTTGCGAATGAGATTTTCGTGATTTAAAATATATAATTACTAGTAAATTTTAAAAGTACTAAGAAAAATCTATTATTAATACGTCAGGATGTACGATATAAAAATGCGTAGTGTTGCACATGACAGTTTATTTTTAATAAGAATATTTGTATATAAATGAAAGTAATTTATATAATACTATTTACTATTATCTTTGATCTTTTAAATATTTTTATTTTATATCCCATAAATTTTAATTTTTTTTGAAAATCAAATTTAATTAATTTTTTCCTTTTATATATTTTTTAAAATTCAAAAATATGTATTAAATAAATTTTATTTTTTATTTAATAAATAAATGATAAAAAAAATTATAATCAATCTAAATTTATTATTCTTTAAACATATTCAAACTCTTAAAAAACTCAAGTTTAAGGACCGAAGAAATAAGCTACTTAGGTGATATGAGGGTAAAAAACGTATTTTTTTCTTTTTGTTTTAATGAGAACTAGGTAGTATGATTTTTTCTCAATATATTTGGTATCTTGTTACATGGATGATGGTGAGCTGTGTGCTATATATACATTACGGAGTGGTTTTCTTGCCACTAAAAGATGGTTTTCCAAGTTCTCGTAGTAGATGATGGACTCTTTGACGACATACATATGTTGCGAAAGGGAGTGTTTTATTTAGCCATACTTGCTACACCCTTCGAGGCAAATCAATGTAACTACTCAAAGTAGTTAGATGAAAATGGAAGGACAACATAGAAACTCCTGAGTATATATTGTTTTTTAATTGTTGTCATATTATAATGAGTATATAATGTTTTTTTAATTGATGTCATATTATAATATTAAATAGTAATTTTAATCCTTAAATATTAGTCTTTTGATGGTCATTGAAATTATCAAAATTATTAATATATTTTTAAACATTTCTTTTATTAATTAATTTTATAGACAAAATTCATTAGTAAAAAATACATTTTATGACTAAATTAATTAAAACACAATAGAGACAAAATCAGTTTATTTTATTTTATTTTATGATAGTAGAGGCTAAATCTATAACATAAGTTTTTCTATTTGTTATATACCTATTTTTTTAATATATTAAGTATTACAAAATTTATGTTTTTTAAAATCATGTGGAGGCGATTTGCCTACATAAATCCATGAATCTGTTCTTGATCAAACGGAGGATGCTTTTCGATAAACAAATCAAACTCTTAATGTTCTATATAAGATAGATAGGTCTTAACTTAAATGGTTCTTTTAAAGTATAATTTGGTTTTAGTTTTTCTGGTTGTTGCTCTGTTGGAAGATCGACTCTACTATGAGTTTATTTCTTTAGAGAATTTTAGTTTTTCTTGAGCTTCTGGCTCCCTTTTATTTTTTTACTTTTATTAAAATATATATATATAATCACACAAAGAAACAATTTAGTGGTTTCACGAAATTAAAATCACCAGACATAAAATATAATTAATTGTTAATTAATATATAAACTTTTTTAATAAATTATATAATACATTAACAAAGTATTAAATATCATTGGTAGAAGATGAGGGATCAGCCGTGGTGAGGGAATGTAATATTTTGTGGAAGGTTCTTATGATAACACACATGAAATACAAGGTTTAACTGTAATTTTTTATTCTTTTATTTTTATCATTTGTGAATTGATTTTTTATTTTAAATTTTAATTTTTTTTATTTCTTTCATATTTATTAACTAAAAATAATTTATTAATATATTTTAAATAATGATGATATTTAATGATTAATATAAAAGAAATTATAACAAAATTCCTCAAAAACTTTGTAGAAAAATGAATCTGAGAGTATCCCAGCTTCAAAATGACTTTATTACAGTTTACAACTATTTTTAGTTTGTCATATTTGTATTTATTTCATCAACCATGTTGAATTTTAATTATCCTATATTAATAGGAAAAAAGAAGTAATATTTCATAGAAATAATTAGAAAATACAAAAATATTTACATATTACAATAGACCATAAGATATATAGTAAAAAGTTATTTTCAAGATAATGAATATTCCCTCTAATTCACAATAATGGTTTTATTTAACTATATTACGTAGATTAGAAAATAAATATAAATAATATATATATATATATATATTATATTATTATATATATATATATTATATATATAATATATATATATATATAATATTATATATATATAATTATATATATAAATTTTAAAGAAGTATGTTAAAAGTGTTTATTAACTAAATAAATGTTGAATATCATCTTATTAACTAGTGCATACTATAATACTCCTTCTGAAAAATAAATGGTCTCCATTAAGAACTCCCATAATCATATAATAGGATACACATACTACTTTTTCATAAGAGATTGTTAACCAAAGTATATAATTAGAAAAATTGTTCCGTACATTTTAAGAATGTATGTTCTTAAAATAACTCCTGCATAAAAACTAGCGGGTGTATTCCAGTAAACCTGTATATTTCAAAACATATCTCATTTGATTATATGAAGGCAAAATTTATTAAGAGTCCTATATTTAATTAAACGGTGGGGAGTGCTTTTTTTTTTCGCTATGAGTTGTTTAGTCTATAGACCTTATTCTTTTGTCAAGGGTTTGAGTAAATCCTTTATACTCTCGTTATTTATTCGCTTATCAAAAAAAGATAATACAATATGCAATAATTAATACCAGCCTATTATATTTAAGCCTAATAATAATAATACTGTTTATACGTGAGGACATTTTTTTATTTTGTAAGGTAAGTTAGACCTAACTTTAAATTATAAAGAATGATATTATAATGTATTCAATACTGATTGACCACAATACTATATCGAGTCACTCGATTATGCTCCAAATGTCTGGTCAAGTGGAGTCTCAACTTATGTTATACACAACGATGCTATTTTAGTTATGCTATGTAACGACAATAACTTTTGTTCACTGAAATCCTGCAACATAACAACAAAACTGACCGGGTCATATTGGAAAATAAAGGTAAATCATGGTTAAAATAATAATTATTTAAAATAATATTATAGTCAAATATAATATAATTCATTGATTTAATCGTGTCAATTATCGTAACATTTCAACTTTATCCAATCAAATTTATAGAGTTGATTACCAACAACTTTGAAAAATTTTGAGAAAAAAAGTTAGCACAACCCAAATTTGAAAAAAATATATATTGAGGAGGTGAGTTTTCTTGCAAGTATAGCTCATTTATTATCAGCAGATATCGTGATTAAGATCAAAGAACCTTATTTAATTGAATAATTAATTAATGTGTTTAATATTAAGCCCACGCAAGTTCTCCGGGAA
This sequence comes from Cicer echinospermum, assembly GCA_002896215.2. Taxonomy (NCBI): domain Eukaryota; kingdom Viridiplantae; phylum Streptophyta; class Magnoliopsida; order Fabales; family Fabaceae; genus Cicer; species Cicer echinospermum. The sequence continues at coordinate 7,603 of PGTU02003477.1, forward strand.
TCTCTCTATGATCCCTCGAACGAACCTGGCTTGGGGACTTATTATGTTAGCGTGTTTAATTAAGGTAGTATTTCCCATTATATTGATTTCATAATGTTTCTGATATTTGAAATAAAAACAATAGTAGTAATCTTTCCTGACCACGTTGAAATGCAAGTAAAATAGGGTCAACTCATATGAAATTCTATTGAGCAGTAATTACCATTAGCTCTAAGAACCCATATTCGTGAGAATATGAAAAGAATAGTTTTTTGTTGCTAACCACTGTAATAGATAAGAAAATCTTGTTTTTATTAAATACTAGTATATTTATGCATAAAAATAATATAAATACTTTTAAAATAAAACTCACAGATTAAACAAACACATCAGTTGAGGAATCAAATTTAAATTTAAATTTTTAAACGTTAAATTGTTATTGTGTATTATATTTTTCAATGTAACTTTTGGTTATTGATCCATTCCTTAGCTAGTGTGATACTGATTAGTAGATTAACATGACTATAAAACTTTTATATATATTTGTATTCATATATAAGTCGACTGTCACCCATTAATTAATTCAATTAATTATTAATAGGAGTACATAAGAGCTCGATTGATGAGAGACATTAAAATTATGTATTGTATTGGCTTGCTCGTGCTCTTGTTGATGTTTTGAATAAAATATAAAATATTTGATTTTAATAATGTTTAAAATGATGGTTTTCTGTTTTATGGAAATACCCTCCTGTACACGTGAAGTGGTGCAAACCAAGTGAGATGGGAAGGAAGAAAAATATAATTAATTGATTAATGAATGAAATAAATGCAGGGAAGATAGAGACAAGTAATTAAGAACCCCCAACTGATGGTATTTAATATTAGATCGGAATGTATGGCCGGCACACATGGTGATTAATAGTTCACCTAAATGGGATGATAATGAAAGGACACCAGCTTTGCTTCTATATAAGGAATTGACATATTGAACCGACTTGGGCTGCTGTAAACAGCTCAAACCTTTAACTTCACTCTACGACAAATTTAATTTTTACTTTAAAAATCATCATATATATAATTCACACTCATTCACGGCCACTTAATTACTTGATGTTGATGTATAGTATGTGGGTTCACCCATCTACCATGTACAGATTTTTCTGACTCATCTCGGCATCCACGTTTAAAGGATTAAAAATATAATGGTTGATAAGTAAGACTAATTTTTATTACATGTTTAGTATAATTTAGTTTTTGTTAATCCGCATATCTCTATCATCCAACATATTTTTAAATTTTTTTTTTTTTTGTATTTTTATTATTGGCGTGTCAATTAAATAGATTGACTAATCTTTATAAGGATAAGGAATGAAGTTGAATTTTCATTCCAACTTCCTATTTCAATCTGAAGTGAAATGAATAGGCTATAGGATTTGAATTTTAACCTTAAAAATTAGTTTCTGCACTTTAATTAAATTTGTATCAATTAAATTTGATCCAATTGACTAAAAGTTTTGGCCATTTTATATGATATTAAAAAGTTGTAATAAAAACATAATAATAGTAAGAAATGTGATTCTGTGCGTCAAATAATTAAAGATAAATATGGAGAAGATCACGCAACACAAAAGTATTGAGTTCAACCCACTCGAATAATAGGTTCAGTCTTTCACAATCGTGATAATTTTGTTATGTGCTTCAGAAACCATAATGTTCTCGCTTTGCACCTTTTTTCTATCAACCTGATCAAATTTACAATTTTTTACCTTTCAACCTATAAAGGACTTTACAATGCCTTTTTAATCATAAATGATTTTTACAAATACAACTCAATCTAACATAAAAGATTGACTTGAGTAAATTAATAAATGGTGTATGATAAAAATGTTTGGAAACTAATAATTCTCAATAGCTTTGTTTAATATAACTTTAAAGCAAAAATCAATAGGATGATCCAAAGATATAGTGAAAATAGTTGGTATTTCTTGAAGAGTTGTTTTTTACTTGAACATAAAATATTGATTGTATGTAAAACTATTACATTTGTCTTTCTGATTGATTTCCTTAATGATAAAAATAATATCAAACTTAATATAAAGTTGAAATAGTTGTACACACATTGGCCAAATCAAATATGATTTAGACATACTAAACATATGTTTATATTACTGCTGCCAATGTTCTTGATCAACCCATAACATTTTGCTTTTGGAGTTTGAAGAAAATCTAAATAACTGTGATAACGAGCTGTCCAAAAGAACTTCGTATTGTAGTGATCAAAGCATGCATAATATATAGTGTATTTGTCATTATAACATATAATAAAAAAAAAAAATTACCTCAAACACATCCCACATGCACCATCACCTTTAGACAAATCGGTGTAAGAGCATAATAATTAAATTAAATTAAATAAAATAAAATTTTATTTTATTGAAGAATCTTAATTAAAATGCATTTCTATCATAACTTAGATGAATGCATTGACATAAATCAACACACTTCTACATATTAAAATATATACAAAATTTAATATTTTAAAAAAATAATATATTTGATTTCAATTTAACTAAATATTAATCGGATTTTATTTAATCATTTTTGCTTATATTAGAATAAAATATTTTTTCTTTAATAATAAAAAAAGTCAAGATTTATCTGCGTCTGATTTAGTGTATTGCAATCAAGCTACTATAATTCCTCTCAAACTAAGCATTTTTAAGTTTTTCACACAAATTATTTGTTATTAATAAATAAACAAAATGAATATTCTAGTAACAGTTTTTATAAACTTATGTACATTGTATTCAAATTATTGGTTTCATATGAAAAAGTTATGAACAATTGTCTAATTAAAAAATATTATCATCAAAATAAAATGTGACAAAATCACAGTGAAAAAAAAATCTTTTGTTTTAAATAAAACGATACCATCAATAAATCTTTGTTAATACTTTTTTACTCTATGTGAAATAATCAAATAAAACAAATAAGTATTTTGAATGTAAATTTAAAATAAAATAATAAATAAACATATTTTAAATGCAAATAATTAATATCCCATGTCACAATTTATTAAGCTAAATAGACCAACAAATGGGAGTTTATCTCAAACCTCCTGTGTTTTTATCGATGACTAATTTGAATATTTATTCTGACAAAAAAAGTCACCTCAAGATAAGTCAGTCACATGTATATGTTGAAGCTTTTTTTTTAGTACATCACTGAGTTAGAAACAAAGAACTACCAACAAAATGACTCAGAGTTTTTGTTATGGGTGTGGTTTATAGGAACTCATCTCTAAACAACGACTAAAATTGTTTGTTGTTTACATACGAAATCAACCGCTTAAATTGTGTTCACACCAATGTTTAAAAAATGAACTACCAAGAAAACCAGCTCTCGAACGGGTATTCTTTGATATTTTAGTGTGGTCGTTTAAATTTTAAATAAGAATAATAAATATTTTATAATAATAATAAAATAATTATTATGATAAATATATATTCTTTTTTTAAATATTTATGCAATGACAAATATTTGTCTTGTATGTTGTATGGTACAATAAATAATATTTGGTCAAATTAATTATTTAATATTAATCAGTTTTAAAAATATGTGTCGCATATTTTTTAATGTATAATATAGAAGTATTGTGTATGTGATTTTTTTATGTAAATCACTTATAAATATTTGTGCGTATTTTTTAATGTATCATTTATAAATATTTAATCCCACAATTTTTAATATTTATCAATAAAAAAATTATACATTATTTTTTATGTTTAATGTAAATTATTTGTTTCTATGATTTTTATTTAATTTATTATTATTAAATATTTGTTATGTATTTTTTTATACATTAGTTATAAAAATTTATCCCGTGTTATTTTAATATATGTCCTTTGTTGTTTATATATCAGTGACAAATATTTGTTTTGTATTTTTTATGTAATAATTATAAATATTTATGCTGCGCATTTTTAATATTTATCAATGATAAATATTTGGTGTAGCCTATTTTTTTTATAAATATTCCGTTTGTAGTTTGTTTAAAAGAAA
>PGTU02003478.1:0-24095 GCA_002896215.2 Cicer echinospermum
AATGTTCATCAATGACACAAACAACTAGTTGATGCACAAATGTTTTAAAAAGCCCAAATACCTAGAATAAGCCTGGAGACGAAAATGACCTAAATGTTCGTCCAATGATACAAAGACCTATCAAAAAATGACCTAAATGTTCGTCAATGATTCACAAACACACCTATTGGTTGTCAAAGATTTGTTAAAAACCCTTAATATGAACTCAGAATAAGCAGGAAAACTGAAAATGACCTAAGATGTCATGCCATGAGATCAAACGTCACCTATTTGACAGAAATTGGAAAAACCCATAATTGACTAAAATAAGATAGGGAGGACGGAGAATGACCTTAATGGTTCATCCATGACAACAAACACACCTATCGGTATGCACAAGATTGGTTAAAACCCTATTAGACTTAGAAGTATGCCTATGGAGGACGGATATGACCTAAAGTATAATCCAATAAACAAATGAAACGCATGACAAGATTAAAGTAAAAATCCTAATTGGACAAGAATGAAGGCCTAGGAGGGCGAAATATGAAAATGATAATCCAATGACAACCAGAATCACACCTATGTATGACAAATTTGATAAAAATTATATATTGGATGAATAATGCCTAGGAGAACGAAAATGACTAAATGTTCATCAATTGAGACAACGACACCTTGGGTATGCACAAGATGTGTTTTAAAAAGCGCCCTAATGGATAGAATAAGCCAAGAAGGACGAAAATACTAAATTTCTACCAATGATACAAATGATTATTGGATCACAGGATTGCGTTAAAACCGCCTAATTGACAAGAATAAGCCTATGGATACGAAAATGACTAAATGTTAATCAAATTACACAAACACACATATAGGAGCGCAAATTGATAAAAAACCCTAAGACTAGAATAAGCCTAGGGGGACGAAAATATCTCAACGTCATCCTATGAGATAAACTAACCATGGAATGCAACACAGATTGGTAAAAACCCTTAATTGCTACTAAAAATAAGTATTAGGGACGACGAAAATGACCAAAATTATCCAAGTGACAACAAACACACCTATCGATGCACAAGATGGTAAAAACCCTAATTGGACTAGATATGCCTAGCGAGCTAATGACCTAACTGTTATCCAACGACCACTAAATGAACTTATCGTATTCACAAGATTTGGTTAAAACCTAATGGACAAGAATAGCCTAGGGAGGACGTAAATGACCTTAATGTTTAATCCAATGCAAAACACCCTATTTGGCTGAACAAGAATTTGGTAAAAACCCTAATTCGGATTTGAATAAGCAAGGTTAGGAATAATTGAACGTTAAATGTTCGTCCAAATGACACAAACACACCATATTGAGCACAAGGATTGGTTAAAAGCCTAATAGGACTAGAATAGGCCAAAGAGGACGAAAATGACCTAAATGGTCATCCAATGAACAAACTTATTGTGATTGCACAATTGATTGGTTAGAAACCCTAATTGGACAAGAATAAGCCTAGGAATACGAAAATGACTAAAAATGTGTAATCCAATGACACAAATGAACTTAATTGGATGTCAAATGTTTTTTAAAAACACTCTAATTGGACTCAAAACAAGCCTAGGGAGAACTAAATGACCTTAAATGTTCACTCATGACCACAAAAACAAACATATTGGTATGCACAAGATGTTTAAAAAACACTATGACAAGAATAAGCCTAGAGAGGACAGAAACATGACCTAAATTTAATCAATGAAAACAAACAAACCTTGGATGCACAAATTGGTTAACCCTAATTGGACTAAAAACAGTGGTGAGGACAAAAACCTAATATTTCATCCAATGACCAAACACACCTTTGATGCACAGATGGTTAAGAGCCTATTAGACGTAAATAGGCCCAAGGAGGACAAAATGACCTAAATTTATCCATGATACAAATGTAACTATTAGATGACACAATGATTGTTAGAAACCCTAATTGGACAAGAATAAGCCTAGGGAATACGAAAATGCGTAAATGTTAATCCTGACACAAATATGAACTTATGGATAAAAGATGTTTTTTAAAAACCCAATTGACAAGAACAAGCCTAGGGGAGACGAAAATGACCTAAATGTTCATCCAGATGACACAACCAACCTATTGTATATGCACAGATTGGTTAACAAAAAACACTAATTGGACAGAATTAACCTAGAGAGATGAAAAATTGACCTAATGTTCATCAATGAACAAACAAGTATTATGCACGAAATGTAAAAACACTATTGGACTAAAATAAGCATAGGGAGGACAAAAAATGACCTAGCAAGTTCATCCAATGACCACAAACACACCATATCGATGCACAAATTGTTGTAAAAACCCCAAATTTGGACTAGAAATGCCTAGGGTAGAGGACGATAAGACCTAAATGTTAATCCACATGAACAAATGAACTTATTGGTATGCAACATGATGGTTAGCAACCTTAATTGACAAGAATAAAGCTAGGGAAGACGAAAATGACGTAATGCTTAATCCAAGACACAATAATGAACTTTATTTGGATGCACAAGAATGTTTAAAAACACCTAATTGGACACGTGAATCACCTAGGGATGACCGAAAGATGACCTAAAATGTAAATCCAATGATAACAAATGACTTATTGGACCACAAGAATTGTTACGAACCCTAATGGACAAAATAAGACCGAGGAGGATGTAACATGACCTTAATTGTTAATTCCAATGACAAAACACCTTTGCGATGCACAAGATTTGTTAAAATCCTGTAATGACATAGATTAATCTCAGGATAGAAGAAAATGACGTAAATGTCGTCCATAGGGATACAAAGAACTTATTGGAAGGCACATGATTGGTTAAAACCCTAATTTGGACAAGAATAAGCTAAGGAGGACGAAATGACCTTAATGTCTAATTCCAATGACACCAAACACACCTAATTGAGCACCAGATTTGTTTAAATACCCTAATTGGATAGATAACTAGGAGGACTGAAATTGACCTAAATTGTTTCGTCCAATGACCCACAAACACACCTATTGGAGCACAAGATTGTTAAAAACCCAAATTGGACAGAATAAGCCTAAGGAGGACGAAAATGACCTAAATTCGTCCATGATACAAATGAACCTATCAAAAATGACCTAAAGTTCGTCCATGACACAAACACACCTATTGATGACAAGATTTGTTAACACCCCTAATTGGACTGAGAATAAGCCTAGGTGAGAACGAAAATGACCTAAGATGTTCATCAATTAGACAAACTCACCTTTTGACGCAAAGATTGTGTCGTTAAAAACCCTAATGTACTAATAAGCATAGGAAGGCGACGAAAATGACCTTAATGTTTCATCCATGACACAAACAACCCATCGGATGCACAAATGGTTAAAAACTAAGGGACTAGAATATGCCTATGGAGGACGTTAATCCTAAATTTAATCCAATGAAACAAATGAACTTATGGATGCACAAATTAGTAAAACTCCCTGAATGACAAGTGAATAACCTAGAGGGGAAAATGACTAAATGGATAATCCAATTGACACAACACACCTATTGGATGCACAAAGCTTTGTTAAAATTATAATTGACTAGAATAAGCCTAGGAGAACGAAAAATAGACCTAAATGCTTCATCAATGAGACAACAACCTATTGGATGCACAAGATGTTAAAGCCATTATAGAATAGAATAAAGCCCAAGAAGGACGAAAATACTTTAAATGTTACATCCAATGATACAAATACTTATTGATGCAGAGGATTTTGGGTTTTAAAACCCCGAATGGACAAGAATAAGCCTGATGGATGACGAAAAATGACCTAAATTTTAATTCAATGACACAAACACACATTATAGGATGCACAAGATTTAAAAAACCCTAATGGACAGATAGTCCTAGGAGGACGAAAAGATCGTCAACGTTCACCCAATGAGATAAACATACCATGGAGAGCAGATTGGTTAAAAACCCTAATTGTACTAAAAATAAGTATATGACGACGAAAATGACCCAATAATGTTCACCAATTGACACAACACACCTATCGGATGCACAAGATTGCGTTAAAAACCCTAAATGGACTAGAATATGCCTTAGGGAGGACGATAATGACTAAATTGTATCCAAAATGACACAAATTTTTGGGAACTATCGGATCACAAATTGTTAAAAACCCTATGTGGACAAGAATAAGCCTAGGGAGACCGTAAATGACCTAATGTTAATCCAATGACACAACACACCTATGGAGAACAAGATTTGTTAAAACCCTAATTCATTGAAAATAAGCCAAGGAGGAATAAATTAGCGAAGTTCGTCCAATGACACAAACACACCTGATTGGATGCACAGATATGGTAAAGCCTAAATAGACTAGATAGCCAAAGGAGACGAAAAGACCAAATGTTCATCCAATTACAAATGACTATTGATGACATGATTGTGTTAGGAAACCTAATTGACAAGATAGGCTAGGGAACGAAAATACGTAAATGGTTAAATCCATGACACCAAAATAACTTATGGATGTCAAGAAGTTTAAAAAACCCTAATTGGACAAGAAACAAGCCTAGGAGGAGGAATGACCTAAATGTCAATCCAATACCAAACAAACCTATTGAATGCACAGATTTCGTTTAAAACACTTATGGACAAGAATTAAGCCTAGAAGGACGAAAATGACCTAAATGTTTCATCCAATTGAAACAAACAACCTACTTGGATGCCCAAGATTGGGTTAAAAACCTAATGGACTAAAATAAGCATAGGGAGGACAAAAGACCTAAATGTTCATCATGACACAAACACACCTATTGATCACAGATTGGTTAAAGAAGCCTAATAGGACTAGAATAGCCATAGAGACGAAAATGACCTAAATGGTCATCCAATGAACATGAACTTTAAAGGATGCACCTATATGTTAGAAACCCTAATGACAAGATAAGCCTAGGAAACGAAAATGACTAAATGTTAATCCATAGACACAAATGAACTTATTGGATGTACAAGAATGTTTTAAAAAACCCATAATGGACAAGCAACAAGCCTAGGAGACGAAAATACCTAAATGTTCATCCAATGACACAAAACAAACATATTGGATGCACAAGATGTTTAAAAACACTAATTGACAGATAAGCCTAAAGGCGAAAATGACCTAAATGTTCATCCAATAAACCAAACAACTATTGATGCACAAGATTGGTTAAAAACCCTAATTGACTAAAAAGATAGAGAGGACAAAAAATGACTTAAATGTTCAATCCATACACAAACACACCTATCGGTTGCACAAGATTGGTTAAACCCCAAATTGACTACGAAAATGCCTAGGAGGACGATAAGACCTAATGTAATCCAATGAATACAAATAACTTATTGATGACATGATTGTTAGAAACCTTTATTGGACAAGAATAACCTAGGAGACGAAAATGACGTAAATGTTAATCCAATGACACAAATGAACTTATTGGTGCACAAGGAATGTTAAAACCCCTAATTGGACAGGACAACCCTAGGAGAGACGAAAATACCTAAAATGTAAATCCAATTGATAAAAAATAACTTATGGACGCACAAATTGGTTACAAACCTTAATTGGACAAGAATAAGCCTAGGAGGAATGTAAATACCTTAAATGTAATTCCAATGCACAAACACACCATTGGTGGCACAAGATTTTGTAAAAATCCTAATTGGAGTAGAATAATCCTAGAGAGAAGAAAAGTAGACGTAAATGTTCGATCCCAATGATACAAATAACTTATGGAGGCACAATGATTGGTAAACCCTAAATTGGACAAGAATAAGCCTATGGAGACTGATAATGACCTTAAATTTTAATCCCATGATACAATGAACTTATTGCACTGCAATTGGATTGTAAGAAACCTAATTGACAAGAAATAAGCCGATAGGAAGCAAGAATGACGTAAATGTTAATCCAATGACAGAAGAACTTATGGATGCACAAGAATGTTTAAAAACCCGTAATTGGACAGGAACAACACTAAGGTGAGGACGAAAATACGTAAATGTAAATCCAATATACAAATTGAAGCTTATGGACGCACAAATTGTTACAACCCTAATTGACAAGATAAGCCTAGGGAGGATTAAATGACCTTATGTTTAAATTCCAATGACACAAACACACCCTATGGGATGCACAAATTTGTTAAAATCTATTGGACTAGAAAATCCGTAGGGAGAAGAAAATGATAAGTTCGCTCCAATGATACAAAAATAACTTATTGGAGCACATGATGGTTATAAACCCCTATGGACAAGAATAAACCTAGAGGACGTAAATTACCTTAATGTTAATCCAATGACACAACACAACCTATTGGATGCACAAAGATTTGTTTTGTGTAACCTAATTGACTAGAATAAGCCTAGGAGGACTGAAATTGACTAAATGTCAGTCCAGTCACAAACCCTATTTGATGCACAAAGATTGTTTAAAAAACCCCAAACTTGGACTAGATAAGCCTAAGAGGACGAAATGACCTAAATTGTTCGTCCAATATCTAAATGAACCTATCAAAAATGAACTAAGATGTTCTTTCCAATGACAAAAACACACCTATTGGATGCACAAGATTTGTAAAACCTAATTGACTAGGATAAGCTGGGAGAACGAAAGACCCTAATGTTCCATCCAATGAGACAAACCCACTATTTGACGCAGAAAAGATGGTTAAAACCCTATTGTACTAAAATAAGTCATTAGGAGGACGAAAATGACCTTAATGTTATCCCTGACACAAAGCAACCTATCGGATGCCACAAATTGGTTAAAAAAACCCTAATTGGACTAGAATATGCCTTATGGAGACGATAATGACTAAATTTAAATCCAATGAAAACAAATGAACTTATCGGTTAGCACAGATAATAAAATCCCTAATTGGACAAGATAAGCCTAGGGAGGGCGAAATGACATAAAATAAATCCAATGACACAAACCCACCTATGGATGCACAAATTTTGGTAAAAATTGATATTGACTAGAATAATCCAGGGAGAACGAAAATACCTAAATGTTCATCGAATAGACAACACTTATTGGATGCACAAGATTGTTTTATAATAAGCCTAATAGAAATAAATAAGCCCAGAAGACGAAAAATGACTTTAAGTGCATCCAATATACAAATGACTTATGGATGCAACAAGGATTGGTTAAAACCCCTAATGGACAACGATAAGCCCTATGGATGACGAAAATACCAACTTTAACTTTCAATGACACCAAACACACATATAGATGCACAAGATTGATAAAAAACCCTTAATGACAGAATAAGCAGGAGACGACATGTCTCAACGTTCAATATCCAATGAGATAAACTTACCTATTGGATGCACAGATTGGTAAAAACCCTAATGTACTAATAATATATGGGAGACGAAAATGACCAAAATTCATCCAATGATCAAAACACAGCCTATCGGATGCACAACATTGGTTAAACCCATTGGACTAGATATGACCTAGGGGAGAACGATAATGACTAAGCTTATCCAATGACACAAATGACTTATCGGATTCACCAAGATTGGTTAAAAAACCTAATTGACAATAATAAGGTAGGGAGCGTAATACCTTAAGTTAATCCAATGACACAACACACCTGTGGATACAAAGATTTGTTAAAAACCCTAATTCATTTGAATAGCCAAGGAGGAATTAAATTGACGATAAAATGTTTCGTCCAATGACAAAACACACTATTGAGCACAGATGAGTTAAGAAAGCCTAATAGTACTAGAATAGGCCCAAAGGAGGCGAAAATGACCTAAAGTTATCCAATGATACAACATGAACTTATTGGATGCACATAGTTGGTTAGAAACCTAATTGGAAAGAATAGAAGCCTAGGGAATCGAAAAATGACATTAAATGTTAATCAATGACAACAAATGAACTTATTGCATGTACAATTTCTAAAAACCCTAATGGACAAAGAACAAGCCTAGGAGACGAAATGACCTAAATGTTTGTCATCCAATGACAGCATACATAACCTATTGGATGCCGCAAGTACTGTTTTAAAAACACTAATGTGGACAATGAATAAGCTGAGAGAGACGAAAAACCTAAAGTTCATCAATAACAAAGCAAACCTATTGAATGCACAGATTGGTTAAAAACCCTAATTGGACTAAATAAGCATAGGAGGACAAAAATGACCTAAATGTTCATCCAATGACACAAACACACTATTGGAGCACAAGATTTGGTTATAGAAGCCTAATAGGACTAGAACTAGGAAGAGACGAAAATACCTAAATGTTATCCCAATGATACAAATGAACTTCATTGGATGCACATGATGTTAGAAACCCTTTGGAAAGATAGCTAGGATAACGAAATACAAAGTAATCCAATGACACATATGAATTATGATGTACAAGAGTTTAAAAACCCTAAATGCTGGACAAGAACAAGCCATGAGGAGGACTGTAAATGACCAAAATGTTATCAATGACAAAACAAACTATTGATGCCCAGATTGTTAAAAACACTAATTGGACAAGATAAGACCTAGAGAGACGAAAAACCTAATGTTTCATCCAATTGAACAAACAAACCTATTGATGCACAAGTTTGTTAAAAACCCTATGACTAAAATAAGCATAGGAGGACAAAAATGACCTAAATGTTCATCCTATGACAAAACACACCTACGGATCACAATGATTGTTAAAACCCTAATTGACTAAAACATGCTAGGGAGACGATAAGACCTAAATTTAATCCATGATACAATGATACTTATGGATGCACCTATGATGTTAGAACCTTAAGGACATGAATATCCTTAGGGAAGACGAAAAATGACGTAAATAATTACATCCAATGACACAAATGAACTTATTGGATGCACAAGATGTTAAAAACCTAATTTGGAAGGAACAACCCAGGAGGACGAAATACCTAAATGTAAAATCCAATGATACAAATAACTTATGGTACACACAAAGATTGTCAAATCCCTAATTGGACAAGAACTAGGGGAGATGTAAATGACCTTATTTAATCCAATGACACAATACACCTATTGGATGCACAGATTTGTTTAAAAATTCCTATTGACATAGATAATCCTAGGGAGAAAGAAATACGTAAGCGTCCAAATACAAATAACTTTATTGGAGCCATGATTGGTTAAAACCCCTAATGACGAATAAGCCTAGTGAGAGTTATAATGAACCTAATGTTAATCAATGACACAAAACACAGCCTATGGAAGCACAAGATTTATTTAAAGACCCTAATTGGCTTAAATTAGCCTAAGGGAGACGAAATGACCTAATTTCGGCAATGGACACAAACACAACCTATTGATGCACAAGATTGGTAAAAAGCCTAATTAGACTGAATAAACCAGGAGGACGAAAAATGACCAAATGTTCAGCCAATATACAAAGGAAATTAGTGATGACATGATTGGTTAGAAAACCCTAATTGGACCAAGAAAGCTAGGGAAGACAAAAATGACGTAGAATGTAATCCGATGACACAATGAACTTAATTGGATTGCAAAATTGTTTAAACACCCTAATGGACAAGAATAAGCCTTAGAGAGGACGAAATGACCTAGAATGTATCATCCAATACCAAACAACCTATTGCATGCACTAAAGTTTGGTTTCAAACCCTAATTTGACATTGAATCCTAGGGAGGACGACAATGAAACCTAAATGTTCACCAATGATACAAATGAACTATATTGAGCACAAGATTTGGTAAAAACCCTAATTGAGACAAGAATAAGCCTAGAGATGACGAAAATGACCCAAATGTTATTCAATACACAACAGCGACCTATATGGATGCACAATAATTTGTTAAAAAAACCCTAACTGGCTAGAATAAGCCTAGGGAGGACCGAAAATAACCTAAAAGTTCATCAAGAGAACACACCTATTAATGCACAAATTGGTTAAAAACCCTAATTGGACTAAAATAAGCATAGGGAGGACAAAATGACCTCAATGTCATCCAATGCACAAAACACACCTATCGAAAGTGACTTTAAAGTTCGTCCAATGACTGCAAAACACCTATTAGATGCACAAGATTGGTAAAAGCTTAATAGACTAGAATAAGCCCAGTGAGACGAAATGACCTAAAATGTATCCATCCAATATACAAAGAAACTATTTCGATAATGCATTGTGTAAAACCCTATTGGCAAAAAATAACGTAGGGATGACGAAGATGACCCTAAATTCAATTCAATGACAAACACACCTTTATGTACAAGATTGGTAAAAACCCTAATTGGACTAAGAAAAGCATAGAGACGGAATGAACCTAAATCTTAATCCATGACAACAAGACACAACTCATCGCATGCACAAAATTGAGTTAAAATCGCCCCAATTGACTAGAATATGCTAGGAGGATGAAAATTTATACCTTAATGTTAATCCAATATACACATGAACCTATTTGACGCACAAATTTTTAAAACCACAATTGGAGTAGAATAACCGGGAGGAAGAAAATGAGTAAAATGTCGTCCAATGAAACAAACACACGTATGGATGCAGAAAGATTGGTAAAAAGCCTAATAGGCTTTAATAACCGCGAGGACGAAAATTGACGTAAATGTTCAACCATATAACAAATGAACTATTAGTGACATGATTGGTTAGACCCTAATTGGACAAGGAATAAGTCTCAGGGAAGACTCAAATGACGAAATGTTAATCCAATGAACAACATGAACCTTATTCGGATGCACAACGATGTGCTTAAAAACCCTAACTGGAGCAAAATAAGGCTAGGGCATAGACGAGATGACCCTAAATGTTGTCCAACGAAACAAAAAAACCTATTCGATGACACAAGATGTTTAAGAAACCCTATATGACAAGATAACCTAGGGCAGTACGAAATGCACCTACAAATGTTCATACGATCCCAGTGATTAGATGCAACTTTTGTGATGCCTAGGATTGGTTAAAAACCAACATTGACAGACAATAACGCTACGGATGACGAAAATGACCCCTAAATGATACTTCCAATGACAAAAACACAACCTATTGGATCACAAGATTTGTTTAAAACCTAATTTACTAGATAAGCCTAAGGAGGTACGAAAATGACCTAATGTCATACTAGAGGACAAACACATATTGCAGACTGCCCAAGATTGGTTAAATACCCTAATGTACTAAATAAGCTTAGGAGGTCAACAAATGACTAGATTTATCTCTATACACAAACACACTATCGGATGCACAGATTGGAAAAAATCCTTGAATTGAAGCAGAATATGCTTAGGGAGGAACTAAAGTTGACCTCAGAATGTTTAGTCCAATGATACAAATGAACTTATTGGATGCAAAAGATTGGTTAAAAACCCTATTAGACAGAAATCACAGCTGGATGACGAAATGACTCAGAATGTCTACATTTTATGACACGAACAACACTATTGGAGCCAAGATTTGTTAAAAACCTAATGGACTAGATAAGCCTAGGGATGACGAAAACTACCTAATGTGTCCATGACCAAACACACCTAATCGGAGCACAAGCTTGGTTAAACACCCTAAGTGGACTAGAATAGTCCAAGGGAAGACGGAAATGAACTAATGTTCATCAATGACACAAACACAGCGTATGTGGATGACACAGATTGTTTTAAAACCCTAAATTGGACAGAATAAGACCCATAGGAGAAAAAAATGACCCTAATTGTGACAAGAAAAGACTAGGAGGAGCGAAATGACCTAAAGTTAATCAAACTGATCAACATAACTTATTGGATGCACTTGATGTTTGTAGAAACCCTATTGGACAAGAATATGAGCCTAGGGAAGACGAAAATGACGTAAATGTTTAATCCAATGGACACAAATAAGACTTATTGGATGCAAAAGATTGCTAAATACCTTATATGACAAGAATGCACAGCAGAGGAGACGGAATATATGTTCATCAATGACACAAACAGCAACGTACTTGGATGCACAGATTGTGTCTTTAAAAACCAATTGACAAGAATAACCCTAGGAAGACGAAATCATCCTAAATTGTCACCATGAGACAATGAACTTATTGGTATGCCAAGATTGGTTAAAAACCCTAATGGACAAAGAAATAGAGTAGCGGGAGGACGTAATGACCTTAATGTTAATCCAATGAACACAACTCACTTATTGAATGCACAAGATTTGTTTCAAAATCCCTAATCTGACTAGAACTAAAGCCTAGAGGACAAAAATGACTAATGGTTGTCAATACCACCAAACCAACCTATCCAACGTTCACACACGATTAAACGCTAAAAGACTAAGTAGACTATACAGCCCAAGGGAGGACATAACGACTAATTCGATCATGCCATTGTACCTCAAATGAACTTATTTGGATGCCACATGCTGGTTAAAGACCCTTATTGGACAGAATAAGCTAGGGAGATTAAATGACCTAAATGTTCACCATCGACAAAACATACACCTATTGGATGCACAAACCTCGGACACTAACCTTATTGGACTAAAAATAAGCATAGGGAGACGAAAATGACTAAAATGTTCCTCAATGACCCAACAACTTATCGACTGCACAAGATGGTTAAAAACACCCTAAAAACTGATAGATAATTGCCTAGGGAAGACGCAAAATGTCCTAAATGGTCACACGATGACAACAAAACCGTATTGGATGCATATATGTTAATAACTCCTAATTGGACAAGAATAAGCATGGAGGAACAAAGGATGCCTAAATGTTCATACCAATGATCTCAATGAACTCTATTGGATGGCCAACGATTGGTTAAACCACTAATGCAACAAGAATGACCTCAAAGGATGTAAAACGACTCTAATGTTAATCCATGAACAAACACACCAGTTGGACAGCAAGATTTGATTAGAACAACCTAATTGACTAGAATAATCCCTAGGGAGAGCGCAGAAATACTAGAAGTTGACGTCGAATGACACAACCACACTTAGTTGGAGCCACAGATTCCCGTTACAAAGGTCACCAGCATAGGCATTAATAATCCCAGGGAATTAGATATACTTGAAAATACGTATTGACCTGTGACACAGCACAATCGAGAATTGGACAATCTATGTTGTGCAGAAATTTCAATCATGTTTAAGTTTGGGTTCTCAAATGATTGGGAAATGGATTGAACTAAACATCTGGAGAAACTTTTCAGGATAGTCTACCGAAAGTCGATTGCACTCTCGATAACATGAAATAGCTAAGTCACTGTTTTGAGACAATCGACGTTGGCACAGATCGATTAAGTAATCGATTGGTGTGATTTTTATTGGAACAAACACCTGACATCGATTATGAAATCGATTCATATAAGTCTGCACATTTATTTACTGAAAAGAGTTTTTAAAAGAATCGATTGGCAAATCGATTGGTTTATGTAGTTTCAAGATTCAAGAAAAACAAGACTCGGGATAATCGATGGCAAATCGATTAGACCTATTTTGTCACTTTAATAAATCGATTGGTAAATCGACTGATTAGTTGTTTTTCAGAAACTATATAAACTATTTTCAATCATTCTCTCATTAACACATGAAAAACATTTTGAACATACTTCAGAACACTGAAGAACTCTTAAGAACATATTGTTAACATACTGATATTGCTTTTTCAGATCAAGACCAAAAAGATTATCCATAATCATTGAGAGAGCTGAAAAAGTATTCTTGAGAGAAAAGACAATGTTCTCATAAACAATCATTGAACAACCAGATTCGTGTGAGATACATTGATCAAGATTGAAGACACTTTTTGTACTTCTTTTATTTTGTTTGAAACAAATACTCTGTAAAGAAACGACTGCGAAAAATCCAACTAGAAACTGGTGGCGATCTTCTTGGGTGAGAGGTCTCATCAAGAAGGACCCGTACTTGATTTTGTGTGAGTCTGCCGAGTGACTGCAAGGATCAAGGGGTTAAGCAATAGGAAAGAGATTGTGTTAGATAGATAGGTTTCGAAAAAACTGGACAATCTGTAAACAATTCACAATTCTTTCTATTGAAGAAAAAGCTGAAATGCAGTTGGATTGTTGGACTGGATGTAGGTTCTCTTGTTGACAACTGAACCAGGATAAACCTTGGTGCATTCTATCCCTTATCCTTTTACGTTTAATTGTTAATCTTGTATGCTATGCTATAATTCCGTTGTGTATGTAATATTGCTTTAATTTGTTTAAAGACTTATATATTCTGATTATTTCGAGGTCATAATAATCAACAATTGGTATCAGAGCCTGACTTTTTTAGAGGTAAAACTCATAAAAGGAATATGGCCTCAATTGATTTTCTAGGAGAAGGCGCTTCACTTGCAAGACCCCCAGCCTTCAATGGAACCGCATACATGTATTGGAAACATAGGATGCTGATATTTCTGAAAGCCAGTGGTATTGATATTCTTGATGCTGTTGAAAATGACCCTACATACCCAAAATTGCTGGAACAAATGACTTGATGATCCCCAAACCCAGAGCCGAAGGGTCTGACGACAATAAAAAGAAGGTAGGTTATAATGCTAAAGCTAAGAATATTATAACATCTGCTTTGTGTGCAGAAGAATTCTTTAGGGTATCAAACTGTAAATCAGCAAAGGAAATGTGGGACATTCTTCAAGAAACACATGAAGGAACCACAGATGTGAAAAGAGCTCGCGTAATACACTCATGCACCAATACAAATTGTTTAGCATGAAGAAAGATGAATCTATAAGTGATCTACAGATGATATTTACACACGTTATAAACAACCTTCATGCCCTGGGAAAACAGGTGGAGAATGAACAGCAGATCGAAAAGATCATGAGTGTTTAACCAGAGAATGGCAGCCCAAAATAACTGCTATTGCTGAATCGAAAGATCTGGCAAAAATGACCACTGCAACACTATTTGGAAAGCTCAGGGAGCACGAAATGGAGTTGCATCGACTAGATGAGTCAGAACAAGAAAGCAGGAAAAAGAAAGGACTGTCTTTGAAAGCCCAAACGCATCAATCAAAAACGAAACAAGAAAGTTGCTCAGATGAATCAAGCAGTGAGACTGATGAAGAACCTGAGATTGGTTTGCTTGTCAAAAAGTTTAAGAAATTTCTGAAGAAGAAAGACAACAAATTCAGAAAGCCATCCAGCTTTAAAGACTAGTGACAACAAGACAATCACATGTTATGAGTTGGTAAAACTAGTCACATAAAGTCGGAGTGTTACAAGTTGCAGAACAAAAATAAAGCTACAAAACCAAAAGGCAAGGAACCAGTCACCAAAACCAGAAAAGCTTATGTTGCATGGAATGACAACGAAGAATCCTCTACCTCTTCGGATGAAGAAGAAGCGAATCTGTGTCTCATGGCAAATACCGACTCAGAATCAGAAAATGAGGATAGTTCACAATCTAATCCAACTTATGATGAGCTACAAGAAGCTTTCAATGAACTGCATGATGAGTATGTGAATTCCATAAAACAGTTGATAAGCACAAAGAAAATGCTTGAGCAAATGAAAAATGACCATAAAGAAATTGAAAATTTATGTGAACAACTGAAAAAGGATTCACATGACAAATCTGCAAAATGCATTGAACTTGAAAATAATGATGCATCATTAAAATCTGATTTATTAAAGTTTGCTAATAGTAAAGATAAACTGAATGTCATACTTAGCAATCAAAGACATGTTCATGAAAAATCTGTTTAGGATATAAATCCAATATGCATGTTAAAAGGAATAAAAATAGATATGGTATTGGTTATATGCAAACCAAAAATGTCAAACATGGTCAAAAATCTGCTATTTCAAAGAGTATGTATGACATCTTTACTAAACCAAACAAACATTCATCCTTTGATGGCAAATGTCATTTCTGTTGCAGAAAGGGACATTTTGTATCAAATTGCAAATTTAAAAAAATTAGCCAATAGAGGATGGAAGCAAGTTTGGATAGCAAAGAAATCTGTGTTTGACACTAACCTTCCAGACCCAATTTAAATTGGGGACCTAAAATAAAATTCTGATTGTGTGTTGCAGGTGTGCTTGACATCACACTAAGCATTCTTGGTATTTAGATAGCGGATGCTCAAAGCACATGACAGGAGACAAATCCAAATTCCTGTCTTTGACATTAAAGGAAGGAGGTTTTGTCAAATATGGTGACAACAATAGAGGAAAGATTGTTGGAATTGGTGACATAGGAAATGAGTCAACTGCAGTAATAAAAAATGTCTTATATGTAGAAGGGCTAAAACACAACTTGCTGAGTATAAGCCAGCTATGTGATAAAGGCTTTTAGGTAAAGTTTTCATCACAATCTTGCATTATTGAGCATAAGATGACAAACACATAAAGTTAGTTGGTGACAGAATTAATAACATTTATATGCTAGATTTAATTCTTTACCAAGTACTATATGCTGCTTGTTATCTAATTCAGATGAGACTTGGTTATGGCATAAACGTATAGCGCATATTCATATATAGATCATTGAATAGACTTGTTAGCAAACAGCTAGTTATAGGTCTCCTAATAAGAAGTTTACTAAGGATAGACTGTGTGACTCCTGTGAGAAAAGCAAACTGGTTAAGACTCCCTTTCCCTCTATAGATATGGTTAGAACAAATAGAGTTTTGCAGTTAGTTCACATGGACCTTTTTGGACCTGCTCCAGTTAGAGTTTTTGGAGGTAACCTTTTTGGATATGTGTTGGTTGATGACTATTCAAGGTTCACATGGACATATTTTCTGGCTCATAAGAGTGATACATTCTCAACTTTTAAGAAATTTGCTGCTTTGGTTCAAAATGAGAATGGCCAGAAAATTGTATCAATTAAAAGTGATCATGGAGGTGAATTCCAAAAATGATTTTTTTCAAACTTATTGTGAACAACATGGAATCAACCACATATATTCTGCCCCTAGGACACCACAGCAAAATGGGGTTAGTGGAGAGGAAAAATAGATCCTTAGAAGAGTTAGGCTAGGACTATGCTTAAGGACTCCAACCTACCTAAGTACTTTTGGGCAGATGCAATTAGTACAGCCACTCATGTTGTCAATAGAGTTCTCATTAGGGCCGCTGCTTAGAAAAAACCCCCAATGAGCTATACAAGGGTAGAAAACCAAACCTTTCCTATTTTAGAATCTTTGGTTGTAAGTGCTTTGTGTTTGAACAATCGTAAAAGAACACCTAGGAAAGTTTGACCCTAAGGCAGATGAAGGTATTTTTCTAGGATACTCCCAAACTAGTAAGGCCTATAGAATCTACAACAAAAGAACAAAGACCATAGAAGAGTCAGTTCATGTAAAGTTTGATGAATTATTTGCAGAAAACTTGAACAAAACTCCTACTATGGTTGATGACTTTTTGGATGAAGTTGTAGAGTCTGAACCATTAGAACAACCTATAGCTGACCTCCACTAGATCTGACTATGTAGAACCTATAAGAACCAGTGATTTACCTAAAGAATGGAAGTTCAACAGAAACCACCTCATAGACAACATTATAGGGGATATCTCTAAAGGTGTTGCAATTTAGGAGGAACCTTAGATAGTTTTGTAACTTTACAGCCTTTGTATCTCAGATTGAACCTAAAAACATTAAGGAAGCCCTGTTAGATAGTGAGTGGATACTTGCTATGCAAGAGGAGTTAAACAAGTTTGAGAGAAACAAGGTGTGGAGTTTAGTACCTAAGCCATAGGGTAAAGCACATCATAGGAACCAGATGGTGTTCAGAAACAAGTTAGATGAGAATGAAGTTATAACCAGGAACAAAGCTAGACTAGTAGCCAAGGGTTATAGTCAAGAGGAGGGAATAGATTTTGATGAAACCTATGCCCATGTAGCTAGGTTAGAAGCCATAAGAATTTTATTGGCTTATGCTTGTATAATGGACTTTAATCTTTATCAAATCGATGTGAAAAGTGCCTTTCTCAATGGTGATCTTCAAGAGGAAGTTTTTTGTTAGCCAAACACCTGGTTTTGAAAATCCTGATTTCCTAATCATGTGTATAAGCTCTCAAAGGCCTCTATGTGTTAAAACAAGCTCCAAGAGCTTGGTATGAGAAGCTCAACATTTCCTCATTCAACAAAACTTTTTAAGAGGAAATGTTGACAAGACCCTTTTCACTAAGACTACTGGAAATGATATCTTGCTTGTCCAAGTATATGGTTGATGACATAATATTTGGATCGACTAATAATAAGTTGTGCAAAAGAATTTGAAAATTTGATGAAAGGTAAATTTGAAATGTCAATGATGGGTGAACTATCATATTTCTTGGGATTTCAAATTAACCAAAGCAAGCAAGGCATTTTCATTAGTCAATCTAAATACTGTAATATTGATACAGAAATTTTTTTTTTAAAACCTTAAGTCCATTGATACTTACTCCATGAGTCAAGGAAATTACTTAGACAGAGATGAGAAAAGGTAAACCTGTAGATCGCATCACTAGGTTTTTGGGGTATGATAGGATCTTTGCTCTATCTTACAGCAAGCCGACCAGACATCATGTTCAGTGTTTGTATGTGTGCAAGGTACCAATCAATCCAAAGGAATCTCACCTCAGTGCAGTTAAGAGAGATTTTCAGATATCTAGTAGGAACTAAGAGTTTAGGCTTGTGGTATCCGAAGGGATCAACCTGTACCTTAGTTGGTTACTCAGATTCAGACTTTGCCGGATGTAAACTCGACAGGAAAAGTACCTCAGGAACTTGTCATTTACTTGGAAACTCTCTTGTGTCATGGTTTAGTAAGAAACAGACAAGCATTGCTTTATCAACTGCTGAAACTGAATACATTGCAGTTTGGGAGCTGTTGTGCACAGATACTTTGGATGAAACAGCACTTATTGGATTTTGGTGTTGACTTGGGGAACAGTACCTATCATGTGTGATAACACAAGTGCAATAAGTATTACCAAGAATCCAGTGATGCACTCCAGACCAAGCACATTGAAGTACGACGTCATTTTATAAGGGATCACTTTCAAAATGAAAACATTAAGCTTGAGTATGTTAACACAGCTGAGAAGCTGGCTGACATTTTCACAAAAGCTTTACCAAAAGAAAGTTTCCTACATATAAGGATGAAACTAGGGATCATTGATCCTAGTGAGGCATGATCTTTGAATCTTTTCATAGGACACTTCTGGTGTTTGCAGTTTTTTTTTCAGTTAAATCGATTTGGGAATCGATTACCAGCATGGTAAATGGTTTACAAAATCGATTTGGAAATCGATTGCTTTGGCCCCAGACTTCAAAGTTGAGAATTTTTTTTTAACTTGCCCGAGCGTCGATTGGGAAATCGACTAGTTCAACTTTCAACGTTAAAACAATCGATTTTGACATCGATTAAGTAAAACTGGAAATCGACATGGGGAATCGATTTACAATATGATCGTTGTGACTAGCCGTTGTATGTAATAATTACTAATCGATTGACATTACCCAGCAACGGGTAACCTAATCGATTTGGGAATCGATTTACACTTTTAGGGTTTAAATAGGAACAGTTATCAATCGATTCTGCACTTTAGTTCTTCAGATTTCACTAATTTTCTTTGCTTCATCTCTTGTTCTGTCTCTGCAATCGCTCTCTGTTACTATCTACATTCAATCTACTTCATTTTACGATATGGCACGAGTCAAACAAACCCATGCACGCACCCCCTCACCTTCATCATCTTCATCCAGTGAAACCCCTTCACACCACCTACTTTAACCAAAAGAGTACCCATTCCTACACATAAGATTCTTGCCAAAGACAAAGGCAAGGCACCTGCTGCTATTCAAGAGAAACCTAAAAAGAGAAAGGAACCACCAAACTGAAAAACTCATGGCTACGCCATGAAGGAAATCTCACAAAAGAAGAAGAAGAAACCTGTTTCTTCACCCCCTCCCAAGAAAGCTCCTGCATCCAAGGAAAAAGATGCAGAACCTTCCATACCATCAGACTTTCTTAAGAGAAAAATCCATGAGGTTCGGACTATGGATTTTGCCTATTTCGATGCAGACGGTTTTACTTTTCAAAACCATCTGAGATTTCACGGTCTTGAGAGCTTTCTCTCTTCTACTCTTGATAGTTATCCAAGATTGATAAAGGGAATTTTATTCAACATTCAAGCTGACTGAAGAAGGTTTCAAGGCTCAAGTCAAAGGGGAAAAGGATTGCTATGTCCTTTGAAGATTTTTCTACTTTATCAGGATTGCCCATTTCACGGAAAAATCTATCGACGCAGTTCTGAAGCTGATACGACTGACGAAGGATGGGAAGAATCGGTTGACAGGCATACTGCTGTTAAGGACCTGATGATTGATGGTTTTGTTGAAACCATTTCATTACCTATCGGTCAAATGAAGGTCCAACATCGAATGCTGATGTACACGCTGACCAGGATGCTTGTACCACGTTCAGGGTAACATGAGTACGTAGTTCAAAAGTTGGATATATTTACATTATGGGGTTTATCCAAGGAGCTCAGGATGAGCTGGGCATGGATTGTGCTAAGGCTAATGATGGAAGCTTCACAGAGCAAGCTTATGCTGCTTATCCACAATGATTACCAAGATTCTGAAACACTTCAAGGTATCGTTTGTTAATGAAGAATCTGCAAAGACCACTCTAATTTTTGGAGAATCAATTGTAAACCAGATGCAATTGAAAAGGTTACATGGTGTTTGGATAAGACCTCAACCGACTGTTGAACCAGCTCAACCTCAACCTCAACCTCAACCAGCTACTGAAACAGCCCCTCCTGAGTTTGTTACAAAATTAATGGAATTCATAGAAAGTCAGATGGCACACAATGCCACGATGCTAGAGTCACAGTCCAGAATGGAAGCAAATCTAAGGACTCTCCAGGCATCCCTGAATTCAGGTTTTCAGGATGTTGATGCTATTCAAGCACATTTGGGCATCAAGCTGTCATTTGAAGATATAGCAGACATCGGTCGTCAAGCAACAGAGGAACCTAACCCAACTCCCCTAGATCACCCTGCGACTCACGTTGAGGAGACACCTGCTGAGGGTAATACAGCGGTCTCTGCCTCTCCCGTAGATAATACTGAGGACCAGCCTAGTTTAGGAGATTAGGAGTTTAGGATCTGTGTTGGTTTGTAATGACTTGGTGTATTCATTTCATCTATATCTATAATGCATAGAACGTTTATTCCATTTCTCTCTGAATTCATTGGTCATAAATCTCTTTAATATGCTCATTTATTGCTCTGATACACTGATGTTTTAATGATTTCAACCCCCAGTGCTTATGTTTATTAACATAGGGGGAGGAAATTTTTTTTTTCTGCCTTTTTGCCTTAACTGACAAAGGGGGAGAAAAATTATAACTTGCTAATGCTTGTTGCATTTATTTTTTACACTTTGATAATGAATTATTAAAATGCTCTGATTTTGATAAATAGCATGTGTACTGTTATGCTCTGATCTGATACTCTGATTTTATGATTTGATAATGGGTACATATGATGCTATGAAATGTTGTTAATATTAATGTCTTGAAATGCTCAACTCAAGTTAAAATTGTATGATTGTCACTTATGCAAAAAGTGGGAGATTGTTGGACTTTAGTCCTCTTAATCCTAGTTTTGACATAATTAACAAACATACAATGTTCATACATCATATGATAATCTAACATTTTAACTGAGCAAGATTTCAGGAACAACAACTCAACCCTACACACTTGAGACAAATTGCTTGGAACTCAAGAAATCAACAAAAGTTGAATATTCACTGAGAAAATCGATTGAGAAATCGATTTTCAAAAAAAGGGTTGTAAGGAAACATAATTGTTTGTGGTTGTATAATCGATTAGGCAATCGACTGGCACAATTAGAAATGAAAATTGCGCAAGTCAGTGGCAACCTGTTTTACAGGCTAATCGATTGTGCACATCACAAAGTAAACTGATTGAAAACAAATCGATTGGGAAAATCGATTAGACAAGTCACAGTGACAATCCATTTTCTAGGCTAATCGATTGGCAAATCGATTGCTTAGATAATACTTGAAAAGTAACATGACCTGTGACAAACACAATCGATTGGACAATCTATTGTGAGAATTTTCAATCATGTTAAGTTTCGTTTCAATCGATTGGGAAATCGATTGAACTAAACATCTGGTAAGAACTTTTCAGGCAAATTCTACCAAATCGATTGGCACTTCGATTAACATGAAAATAGCTAAGTCACTGTTTTGAACACAATCGATTGGCACATCGATTGAAAGAAATATTTTGAAATCACAGTGACTTTCAGCTTGTGGCCAAATCGATTATGAGACTTAGTAAATCGATTAAGTAATCGATTGGTGTGATTTTTATTGGAACAAAACACCTGACATCGATTATGAATCGATTCATATAAGTCTGCACATAATTTACTGAACAGAGTTTTTAAAAGAATCGATTGGTTTTATGTAGTTTCAAGATTCAAGAAAAACAAGACTCGCGAATAATCGATGGCAATCGATTAGACCTGTTTTGTCACTTTACTAAATCGATTGGTAAGTCGATTTGATTAGTTGTTTTTCAAGAAACTATATAAACTGTTTTTCAATCATTCTCTCATTAACACATGAAAAACATTTCGAATATACTTCAGAACACTGAAGAACTCTTAAGAACATATTGTTAACATTCTGATATTGCTTTTTCAGATCAAGACCAAAAAGATTATCCATAATCATTGAGAGAGCTGAAAAAGTATTCTTTTAGAGAAAAGACAATGTTTCTCATAAACAATCATTGAACAACCAGATTCGTGTGAGATACATTGATCAAGATTGAAGACACTTTTTGTACTTCTTTTATTTGTTTTGAAACAATACTCTGTAAAGAAACGACTGCGAAAATCCAGCTAGAAACTGGTGGCGATCTTCTTGGGTGAGAGGTCTCATCAAGAAGGAGCCGTACTTGATTTTGTGTGAGTCTGCCGAGTGACTGCAAGGACCAAGGGGTTAAGCAATAGGAAAGAGATTGTGTTAGATAGATAGGTTTCGAGGAAACTAGACAATCTGTAAACTTTCACAATTCTTTCTATTGAAGAAAAAGCTGAAATCCAGTTGGATTGTCAGGACTAGATGTAGGTTGTCTTGTTGACAACTGAACCACGATAAACCTTGGTGCATCTATCCCATATCCTTTTACGTTTAATTGTTAATCTAGTATGCTATGCTATATTTCCGCTGTGTATGTAATATTGCTTTAATTTGTTTAAAGACTGATCTATTCTAATTATTTGGAGGTCATAATAATCAACAGTAAATGTTAATCCAATGACACGAATGAACTTGTTGGATGCACAAGATTGGTTAAAAACCCTAATTGGACAAGAATAAGCCTAGGGAGGACGTAAATGACCTTAATGTTAATCCAATGACACAAACACACCTATTGGATGCACAAGATTTGTTAAAAACCCTAATTGGACTAGAATAAGCCTAGGGAGGACGAAAATGACCTAAATGTTCGTCCAATGACACAAACACACCTATTGGATGCACAAGATTGGTTAAAAAGCCTAATAAGACTAGTATAAGCCCAGGGAGGACGAAAATGACCTAAATGTTCATCCAATGACACAAATGAACTTTATTGGATGCACAAAGATTGGTTAAAAAACCTAATATTTGGACAAGAATAAATGCCTAATGGATGACGGAAAAAAACCCTGACCTAAATGTTCGAAAATGACCTAAATCGAATGACACAAATGACCTATTGGATGCACAAGATTGTTTAAAAACCCTAATTGGACAAGAATAAGCCTATGGAGGACGAAAATGACCTAAATGTTAATTCAATGACACAAACACACCTATCGGATGCACAAGATTTGTTAAAAACCCTAATTGGACTAGAATAAGCTTAGGGAGGACGAAAATGACCTAAATGTTCGTCCAATGACACAAACACACCTATTGGATCCACAAGATTGTTTAAAAACCCTAATTGGACAAGAACAAGCCTAAGGAGGACGAAAATGACCTAAAAGTTAATTCAATGACACAAACACACCTATTGGATGCACAAGATTGTT
>PGTU02003479.1:0-10463 GCA_002896215.2 Cicer echinospermum
TGGACAGGGGCTAACAACCTCTGATTGACGTAGTTTCCTATGCTTTAGGGTGGGAGAATAAAACCCGAAGATGAGTGATCTGCCCCAGTTGATGAGCCAGAAGTGGGTGAACCGTAGTTTAACCCGGATTTCGATATCATAGAAGTACTAAATACGAGGTGATCCTGTAATTATGATAAGAAAAGTGCGCCCTTCGTTGCGAGGTGAATTAGACCATAAGATAGGTACCGGAGATGTGGAAATGGGACCTGGGACCTGGTCTTTTTACCGACGAAATGCGTAGGAAGTGGTGATGCTACGTGCTTCTTGAAGGATGGTCTAAGACTTAAGAATTCCATTCCACCTGAGGCAAGCTATGGCGGGAAGTCTATTTTCTCCCCAACTAATTAAATTACCCGAATAATCGAAGAACCCTAATGCGATCGAAAACTCATAGGTTTCAATCCTTCCTAATTTAAGTAGCTGCCCTCTTCTGTCTCACTTGATGAGGATTTCAAACTCTTCCTTCGTCCTTCCTTGGGTGAGCTGACGTTCTTGCTGTCTCACTCAAACCTCTTGCTTTTTCTTCTTTGTCTGGCTCTTGAGTAGGCCAAGTAAGTAGGCTATGTTTTCCTATTTTTCCAGGAGATCTAGAACCTTTTCCGGTTTTATCTTGCTTGATTCGCTTCAATGCTTTTTGGTTCTTGCTTTGTACCTCGTAAAATAAAAAAGAATAAATGTCTAAGTCTTCTATTGGTCTATGAGTTGATGGTGGTCTAATAGACCTAGGGGAACCCGGAAGTGCTCGAAGTCTTCAAGTCCATCTCTTACCCAATCCTCAATCAAAGAGCTTAACTTCAGCTAAGCCTCCAAACTAAGGGATGAGTTGAGTTAAACTTATTTCCCGAAAAAAGTACTCATCTTCCTTCAGGTGGTGAAGTTACTGCTGTTGAAGTAGATCGAGTCTATGCTTTTCCTAGAAATCCTCCTCTTCCTGTTCTATTGATCAAAAATATCCAGCAGCAAGATAGCGCCGGTTTAGAATTCGCGAGAGATTTCAGTACGCTAAGTGAAACGGTCGATTTGCCGATTTTCTTTTTCTTTTTTTTATTTTATATGGGGCGTGCAGCACTTTTCGATGTCACGCACAAGCATCAGGCTACTAAGACTTTTGTATGTACGAGCGGTGTTGAACCCTCTAACACCATGGCACCGATGTTCATGACGCCGTGAAACCTTCCCGACGGCTGGCAAATATGGAACGCGCTGAACGATGGCGTCCTAATGGCGTCACTGTCGTTGTCACTGCTGGAGGAGAGAAGCTGACCAGGAACTCCGGCGTGACGCGGAAGAGGAATGGAATTCCTGGTAGGATTCTTGCCGCTCGAGGAGCAGAGCCCTCTGGAGGTCGTCCAAAGCCCGAATCCGGTCTCGGGTATTTTGCATGTTGCCACCCGCTCCAGATTGATGGGCGAACGACGGGGATTGAACCCGCGCGTGGTGGATTCACAATCCACTGCCTTGATCCAGCTTGGCTACATCCGCCCCTACCCCGCACAGGTTTTTAGTCTCTATCTCACGTATAAGATTCTTTCTGAACCCCCCTATGACCGCTATCAAGAAAGCTTTTTCCTATACACTATAACTATAGTAGTACTAGTATTTTCTTGTTTTTTGGAATTAGGGGAAGCAAAGCTTCAAACAAAGAGGATTGGAGCCTGTTCACTTCATTGATTTGACTTCACTTTGACTTAAGATTAAAGATAGGGCCCGCGCGGCAGTGAAGGCTCGTTTAGTAGACAGCAGCTCCGCTTTTTGAAGGCGACCCCCATCAGAGAAAGCCATTGCACGCTAGCAACCTCTTGTATAGGGTTCCCTGCGCACCCCTAAACTACAAGCCTAGCTTTGAAGCCCTCTTATCGATGGTTGGGGAAGCCCCTTTCTACAAACCTTTCTATAATATTTATAATAAGAAGCTCTTCGAGCTCTTCCTTCGCATGCTTGAGCTTTCCCCTTTCTATTAGTAAGGTTGTCAAAAGGTAGGTTTCTTACTTAGTGCTTGTGCTAAGGAGCTTCTTTCTTCAAAGTCCAACTTTCTCGCTTCTTGCTTTAGAAAGATTGCAGGGGCGCGTAAGCGCCCTTTCTTCAGCCGGCTCCGCCCTATCTATTCATCTCTTTATCAAATGGATCTTTAGGGATCTCTCTTGTTCATAGATCTTAGAAACCAGATCAATAATATATCTCAATATTATCTATTCTATCGTATAGATAGAAAGATATAGATCTCTATCTGGATCTATCTCCATATCTAAGAAAGAACCAACACTTAAAGGGCGTACCAACGAAAGGTTCTCACCCCCTGTCCCCGACATAGTTCTCTACGACGATGCCCCCTGTGCGAAAGGGGCCACCATTCTCATTCTTTCTTCAATCGTTCGATCAGGGAAAGTGGCGTTGGTGGTTTCGTCCTTCTATCTACCGCAATTCTCTGTCGTCGTTCGTGATCATGTTTGGGCGAAAGGTATTAGTTTTGTAGAGGAGCGGCTGTGAAACGGCGATTCCCCCCTTTCCATTGAAGTAGGGGGGGCCTCCTTCCCCACCATTCCGGCCTATTATTGATAGGGATTTTACCGATGCTGAGGGTAGCTTGCTTACCAAGCCACCCACTTGATAAGCTAGTCGCCAGAAAGAAGCGGCGAGGACGCGAAGCTGTCTACGAAGCTTCCCTCCCCCCTGTAGTCGAAGTACTCGGCGCTACTTTGATTCAAAAGGTAACCGACGGTTCCCGACTTTCTCCGGTTTCCGCAACCGTAATCATTTGTCACTCCGATTACTTCATCCATAAACCTTTTTTTCAATAGCGGTACGCTCTAAAAAAAGTAAAGGATAAGCTTGCATTCTAGAAGCGGTAGCTTCCCGCCTCCTTCATTTCTACTGCCTCCTTCGGTGATAAAAGTGCCCTTCCCTTTTCTAAAATGCCCGATTGGTCTGCCTCAGCAAATGTACAAAGTGGACCGCTGTTTGGCTGACCCTCTTCTTCCCCATTCGGGTTGGGTTGACCCAGAAGTCAAGTAAGAAGGAATGGAACACTGGAGAGTCGTCCTTAACACTTGGGCAAAGACGACTGACTTTGTATTGGAAGCGGGAACACAACCGATTTCCGCCTATTCCGGGTTCTTATTGAGCGTAGCGAAATCAAGGTTTAATAAAAGTCAGCGAAGTTTCTATGGTTCTACCTTTGCGTAGTATTGGTCCACAGCGGAAGGCTCCGTACGACGCCTCACTACTACTTAATAATGGCTAAGCGATTTCAAAACCTGAGCTTTCTTAACCAGCTGACCTTACTTCGTAACCTTAACGTAACATTCTTTCTTACTATATCATAGGCCTCGCCACTTCAAATGGGCGCTTCGCCCTTTCTTTTTTATAGACAAAAACGGGGCCTTACTTATTCAGTTCAGGAGATGAAAGACAAAGAAAAGGGATCAGGGGGCTATTGATCGAAGAAAGGGAAGGGACTTATTGGACCTAACTGAGAAGGAGACAGAAAGGGATCACCTGACCTTATCTTGAGTGAGAGAGGCAAGTCGCAAGGCAAAAAGCTTAGTCGTTTTCAAGTCTGAGGGTGAACGAACGGGATTTCTATGTCATTCAGTGCCTAAAGTCAGTAAGTCAAAGAGTACGAATACCAGCTCTAGTACTAATACCAGTACCAGCAGCATGGCATTCAGTAAACAAACAACTCTCCCAAAATAGACTAGCAGCGGCAAGATAGTCAGTCTCTTCCCCCTGCTTCATTCATAAGTAAGATCGCTTTATCCGCTCCGGGACTTTCCCTTAAATCAGTTAACTGGGTATGAGAAGGCCTCCCCTCTAGTCTATAGTAGCCCTTCTTCCTCCAACCCTGAGTTCCAGTGAGACCAGCCGAGCCAAGCGAGTCCAATAACTGCTTCGTCAATAGCAGAGGATATCCCTCCAACAGCTAAATTTTAGGATGGCACTTGCACTTGGGTTGGGAGCTTTCCCTTCTCTATGGTAATTCCTCGCCTGCCGATCGCCTTTTCACCTGGTTCTATAAAGAAATAATTTCCCGGTGTGAGCTTCTAATTCTGACACAGCTAAATCTAGGGCATGCATAAGGAATAAGGAGGAGATTCCTGGTATGAATTCAATTTGATTGGGCATTTATCTTGGAGCGAATGATTCTTTGGCCACTTCCTATTAAGATAAGGAATCCCCCATCCGAAGTCTTTGCTGCTGTTAAAGGATTTGTTTGCTACGCCCCTCTTCCTGAGCCTTAGCTTCGTGATTAGGAAGCTTATTTGTTAAAATCTCGTATCCTATTCTTCCGGATAACGAATCAGACTACCACTGCTAGAAATTTTCAGCTGCTGGCAAGGAGCTTACTCTTTCCCTCCACTCCGGGCTGCAAGCTATATCTCTCGATAGCTCATCGGATCATTTCCTGGAAAGTGCCCCTCCCCTGGGCAAGGTGCGAAGCGAACTCATATCGTCGGTATACCCAGGGTGCGTAGCCTTCTGATCCGACTTTGTCGTTTAGATATATGCCAAAAGAGGGAGAAAATGATCAACTGTCACATTTTGATTGCCAGTTTAGAGCTAGGGCTAAAATTTACTTTCATCCAAAAAGACCGAGAAACGCTCCAACTGCAGGATTGAACTGTCACTAAAGAGGGAAAAGTGATTGCTTCAAATTTTCCATAAAAATGCACATTCACATTGAAGATAATCGGCTGGCTGTGGGCTTGAAGGAAGAGAAGAATTCAAGGATAGCTTTGGTAACTCTCTTGCCCACAATGCTCCAGCTGGATTGAAAGAATTCACAGTAAACCGTCAGGTCCTTGTGCCTTATTTGTATTGCCTTTAGAAAGTTGTCTTCTTAACATCATCAGCCGTCATAAGAGCCACCCAAAAAAAAAAAAAAAAAAAAACTGCAGATCCTTGCTCATCAGTGAGAAAATGGCTTACAATGATCTGATCTCTTCAGTGTCACCACCTCAACATGCTATCTGCAGTTCAAGGAAATTATGGAAATGCTGCAAGAATTCCTTTTTAATCAAAGCAGGTTCCTCAATCTCCTGTAGCAGAGGTGATAGATAGAATTCTGCTCTTAGCAGCTTTGGCTTTGACAACTCTGTGAAAATAGCTAGTGTTTTGATCACCAGCTTCAAGCCAGTTTACTTGGGATTTCTGTTTCATAAACAGCTCCTCAGGCAGGACACTTGCTTTCTATCTTTGAATGGTTTACCCACAGACCAGAGGGTTAAGGCTCTCACCTTCTTTTCAAATCAAAGAAAGAAGAGCCCGGACCTTTCCCACCTCCCTCAGTTTTTAGTATTAATTTCTTTTATCCTTTTTATTTTAAGCGTACTTAACCTGAACCCTGTCTATGAGTAAAGCAATCTTTGGAATCTTTCCTAATCCGCTTTCTCTTTTTCTTATGCCTTGGGAGCCCAGTCTTTAGGAGAAGCAGCTGCTCACTCGTGACTAAGGAATGAATGCCTGGTTATGTCAAACTATCCGCAATATCTTTCCCCTATCGGAGTTGGAGATAGGTACACGCGTAATAAAAGAAAGCTTTGACAGATCCATCGATCACGTTAAGTGCACATAGCCCCTCTCGGTTGGTCGCTTTTCGCCCTACCTCTTTCGCTAAGACCCTTGTCCTGTCCCTAGATATAGCACGTTTAGGAACCTATTCTAGAGATTGTGTGCCAAGAGTGGGACATTTCTCTTAATAGTAAAGGCGTAAAGGCTCAACTAGAGATCTTCTTTCGGTTCTTCCTTTTCTAACCTGAGAGACCCGCTACTCCGTTTTTTCCATTCGCTACTTTTTTTAATTGCTGAAATTGGTGGAAATGGATCCTATCTATTTAGCGTGGTTCTTCTCTAAAGGAACCCTCGGGCGAAATAAAGAATTATTATTCTTCTTTCTTTGTCTCCTCGGTTCCTGGGTGAGTAGAAAGGGGTCGATGAAAGGCCATTCTATCTACGAGTCTATCGGAGAGCCAGTCGGTACGTCGTTACGGATTCATAGCGAAGCCCTTTCTCATTTCAGCCATTGGTGATTGCCCATCTACATCAATAAGAATTAGGCATTACTTCTTTTCCAGTAGCTATGCCTGAACTGAACCTCGTACAAGACTTTCTTTCCGGCCTTACGCTTCCCAGTCTCAGGAAAAGAATAGCTCTTTCGGTCAAAGTCGATAAGGATCAAAGTCCAATAGCTAGGGTGGGCTTGTCCTCTGTTCTCAACTCGGGGAGGAAATAAATAAGCATGGATTCACCTATTCCAGAAAAAAAGGAATATGCACTTATTTTAGGTTTAGCTTTCGAAAAAGACAAGGCCTTACAACAGCTCATTCCCGGAAGAAAAAGAAGAGGTCTTAGTCGACTATTAGGGAAGTTCAGAGTTCTTTGATTCATTCTAGCTCTTAGGGATGGAAGAAGATATAATAGAGAGAGGGCTTAGTACACGTGGGACTTATGCCTTTCTTTTCGGATCAATGAGACAAGGAGTTACTCAGAGCTGTAGTTAGGGCCTTTGCCAAAGGAATGGGACCCCTTCTAAGCGAGTCAATCCCAGTAGAGGAAGGGAATTTCTTTCCTTAGTAGTTTGCTTTCATCCGAATTAGTGGTTTCAGATGGATTCGTCTTTTATGTAAATAGCCCACTGGAACTAAAGTATAGTGTGGTTCCACCTCGCAAGGAGAACAAGCGATAGATTGAAGATCAACAGGGCTTAATCAAGGAGGAAAGGAATAGGAAGAGAAAGAGCATGTGTGCTAAGGCACAAGGTCCCGTATTGGGACTTTCTGGTGGGCGAAAAAAGAGCCCCAAAGGAAGCCAGTAAGCTAAATAGGAATAAAGGTTAAGTTTCACTTAAGACTTTTGAGGGAGCTTAAGGTAGTTTACTTGCTTACTTGTTAGAGTCAGTCAAATTCTTGTTTAAAAGCACTTACTTACCAAGGACGTTAATATATATTAAAAACCACATGAGATAGGCACAAACATCTATCTTTTGCCATCAGTTATAAACGATGGAGCGGGAATATGACTGAAAGATGGTATAGGTCCACAATGGAAAGACTAAATCCAAGCAAGCTTTGTTAGGGGAACTTCCCTTATAGCCTTTCCCCGTGGAAGTACGATTTTCTTTGGTGAAAGGATAGCAGTCAAGCCACAAGAGAAGAGATCATTAACATCGACGCTTCCAAGATCCAACCTAAGAGAGTAGGGAGTTCGGTCAGAGACTAGAAAAGTACGAAATCCTCCTTAGCACAAGCACTAAGTAAGCTCCCAACCTCTCCCTTCCGGTCGAGCACTTCGTTCCTTACTTTCCAGTCTTTTTCAGAAGTTCCTGATAGATTACTGTCAAATAGGTTCTTCTGCCGCTTCCTTGTCGGCATACGAGGGTGTC
Organism: Cicer echinospermum; assembly: GCA_002896215.2. Taxonomy (NCBI): domain Eukaryota; kingdom Viridiplantae; phylum Streptophyta; class Magnoliopsida; order Fabales; family Fabaceae; genus Cicer; species Cicer echinospermum. Next base: position 7,421 of record PGTU02003479.1, read on the forward strand.
AGCACTAAGAAAGCAAATAGGACAATAAAGATCAGTACTCAGTTAGAAGGAAACTAAGCATCCAGCCCTAAGAAAAAAAAAGGATAGTACCGTCAGTGTCATCACTTAATCGGTACATCGGGTGGTTGGAAACTTAGGTCCGCGTGTCAAAGAAGATCTCCGTTATTGAGGTCCCTTTCTAAGCAGGCTCAGGATATGGGCAGCACATATGACAGACGATCAGGGAAATTTTTCTTCTTTCTTAATAGGTACCAGACTTATCACACGGTTATATGGACCAAAGATTCAGGTCTGCCGACCAAACTTCCCCTTAGCTACTTTGAAACAAAAACATTTCACACTTAATTAAAATGAGTCTTAACGATGCCATAGTCATGAACACGCAAAACTGACTTATCGCATTATTCAGGTATTGGTTATTTTCTCATACCGAGAACTTAGATCTCTAATTCCAGATCCGGAGCGATGTTGGGAACTAGCACTCCTGATAACAAACAAAAGCTGGATCCTATCTCTCCCTTCTGTTGAAAGCCGTATGATCCTGCGGCTACCTCTGGAGGTTTCCAAACCAAAGTAGCGGACTTAACGCAGTCCCTACCCGAGTCAAGACTGCATACCTTGGAAGAAGACCTTCCAACACGATGACCTCAGCTTCATGGTTGTAGCTGGTAGACCCGTCTACCCCGGACGAAGTTCTCAATCTTCCCGGAAGGGAAAAGGCATAGCAAGCATGCTACGAATCCCTCAATCAAGCTTGAAAGCGAGTTTAAGTGATCTGAGGGTGAATAGATAGAATACCGGAATAGGTATTCCTATAGTGAGGTAAGCCGTGCTTTTCGGTAAGGGCTAATTCGAAGATCTTAGTGAATAGGGCACAGGACAGGGATCTCCTTGATCGAACTTTGAGCCACCCTGGACTTTGGCCAGGCCCCGGTTCCCAGGGTTAGAGTATTCCCTATTATTTATAAGCCTACTCAGATCAGAACTAAACTAGTTGATTCTCTTTCGCCTATCGGCCGGCTTTAAGCAACCTTCGCATTTCCTGCTGAGATCCCAAGTCTCCAAGTGGGCCCTCTTGGCCACCCGCGACCTTGGCTTTTTAGAGAATCCCGCTCCTGTGTCGTGGGACTTGTAGCTCGGCAGTCCACCGGGTGGGTTTGTTTATCCTTCCAGTTTCGAGTGTCTTCTTGGATAGTTATAGCGGCCCATAGGCGCGAGATGTACCTTGTGGGGGGGCGGCGGTCCACGGGACATAGTCCTTTCAGGCAGTGGCCGTTTAGTCCATGGTCCATTAGATGGTCGGTGCAAGGCCAGAAATTGGAACACATTGATTCCGCTCGTTCCTGTCCTTCGCTTCAGGGCCTGTCCCTCGGTGTGGTCAGTACTCCATACTGTCGGGCAGCGAAGCTTACACTTGTTAACTAATTATGACGGTTCGCCAGGGCCTCTTTCCTCCTCCCTTTTCCGCTCACTCGTAAGGGGTCCGGACCCCCACAAAGGGGGAGGGAGTCGACTGAACATCTCAGCCATTGGCGGGAATTTCGCCCGCATCCGATCCCCAATTCCTGTTCACCCCGGATGATCGTGTTGGGTGAATTGTGACCTCGTACGATCGTGTCGGGTGAGCAACAGCCGCTTCGTCACAGTACTTACTTATGGGCTAACGGGTCACACTTTGGCCAAGTATCCTACAAAGAGACTCCCGAGAGCCAGAAGTATTAAAGGAATGGCCATAGGAATGGGCGCATCATGACATCGTAAGATGTCTCGCCCGAATGAATTTGTTGGTACTAGAAATGTTAGAAAAAGTGAACGAAAAGAGTAATAAGAAGTGAAAAGGACAGAGACACTTCCCAACCAGAAAGCAAAATTACCACTTATGGTATACTTAGTGTAAGCGAGCTCTAATATCACATCTTTGGAATAAAATCCAGTTAGAAAAGGAAATCCAATTAGAGATAAGCTGCCCATGAGCATCATGGCATAGGTAAAAGGGAACGAGGAGGCAAGCCCCCCCATCTTCCGCATATCTTGCTCATCCGACATGGCATGAATCACCGAACCTGCACTCAGGAATAGTAATGCTTTGAAAAAGGCGTGATTCATTAAGTGAAAGACGCTAACCGTATAGTTAGAGATGTCCGCAAGCAATATAATATCATAATAGCCTAATAATTGACTGACAAGTTGAATAAGCTATGACCCTCTTTAGAATCGTTTCTGTAATATGTTACAATGTTGCCGCACAGGAATGACGTCGTAAGCTCACTGCATATCAGTATAATCAAATCTAAGCCGTAGTGTGTGTATTCTATTAAAAGGGTAGCACCTATGACTTATCATGACAACGCCATGCTGTCTGTAACCATACGTAGCTGCATGAATCATAACGGATACTCTGAGTGTGGACCTCATAGCATCGGGTGACCAAGTATGCGATCCATTATCTGTGCAGATTCCCAACAGCACCAATAAGAAGTGTAAACAATCAGAGTTATGGCATTCAATCTCATTATTGCAAAGAAATCCAAGAATTATCTGGGGGCACTAGTTGCGAGCAAAGATGGTTGAAAGTCTACTGTTTTGAAGAGAGTAAAGCCGACCCGAAATACCAGGGATCAGCATAATCTTCATATTAAAATCACCTACTCGATTGGACAGGCATAGATTTTGTAGCTGCTTTATCTGCCTGAAGTCGTGTAAACCAGAAATGAATTAACAAATATGAAGCAAGACCGACTCCCTCCCATCCCAGGAATAATTGAAGAGAGTTATCTCCAGTCACCAACATTGGCATAAAAAAAGTAAGAATGGATAAATAACACATAAATCGAGGGCTATGCGGATCCTCAGACATATATGAAATGGAATAAAGATGGACCAAGCTACTTATGGATGTAACCACAATTAACATCACTACGGTCGGGCTATCGAACACGGAGTCAGAAGTTAATTACGAGTCGGACCAATTTGCGAATCGAGCGAGCTCCCCTTGCATGCAATGATGTGGTGGTGAACCTCTCATTCTAATTCAGTGCTCTCC
>PGTU02003480.1:0-14569 GCA_002896215.2 Cicer echinospermum
TTGGACAAGAATAACTAGGAGGACGTTAAATGCCATAATTTCAACCAACTGACCACCAAACACACCTATGTGGATGCACAAGACTTGGTAATTAAACGTAATTGGAGTAGAATATATACCTAGCGCGCTGGAGACGAAAATGACGTCTAATATGTTCTTCTATAATGAGCATCATAACTTTATTGGATGCATAAGATTGGATTTAAAAATCCCTAATTGGGCGTGTGAAGGAATACACGCCAAAGAAGGAGAAAATGACCTAAATGGTTCACCAGTGACACAACAACAAGAAGGCACATAGATTGATCTAAAGACATTAATTAGAGAAATTCAAAAAGCAGCCATACAGAACACTTTGGAGCCAAGGTGGTTAAATCTTCAAGCTAGATAACTAGGGAGGACGAAAATGACTAAATGTTCATGCAATGACACAAAACACACTTTGGATGCACAAGGATTGGTTAAAATCCAAGGTTGGGACAAGATAACTATGGAGGAACGAAAATTCCTTAAATCTTCATCCAATACACAACACACCTATGAAAGCACAAGATTTAAAAACCGTAATTGAGTAGAATAAACCTATGTGAGGACGAAAATCACCTAAAGTGTTCATCCAATGAACCACACCTATTGCGAGTGCACAAGATTGGTTAAAATCCCTAAGTTGGACTAAGAGTAACGGTGGAGAGGACAGGCATGGACAAATACGCTTATCTATCGCGAATGGACACAGTAGACACAACTAGTAGTGCGAGTGCCACAAATTGGATTTGAGAGGAAACCCTAGTGGGACAAGAAATAAGGTATTTCAGGCGAAGTGTGACGATATTAACTAATGATCCTCCAAATACACACACCCTATGAGATCACAAGATGGTTTAAAAACCCTAAGTTGGAAGTGAATACACTAGGTGAGACAGAAAACTGACTAATCGTTCATCAATGACCAAACACACTATTGGTATGCACAGTTACTGGTTAAAAACCCTAAGTTGGGATATTATATAAACTACAGTGTTAGAGACAGGAGAAATGACCTCAAATGTTCATCAATACATCAAATTACACATCTATTGGATCATGTCACAAGATTGATAAAAACCCAAGGGACAATTGGAAAGCATTAAGCATCGAAGGATTTACGAAATGACCTAATTTTCATCCAAGTGACTACAAAACACACACCTATTAGGATGACAGATTGATTAAAAAACCGAATTGAGGTAGAATAACGTATGGTGGACAATGACCGCTAAATGTTCTCCAATGACACAGACACACCTATCTGATGCACAAGTTTGTTAAAATACCTAGTTGGAATAGAGAAGACACTTAGGAGGTACGAAAATGACCTAATCATAATCCAACTGACACAAAACCACACCTATTGGACTGCAAAGATTTTGTTAAAAACTCCAGATTGGAATAGAATAAACCTAGGGAGGACGAAAATCACCTAAGTCATCCAAATGACACAAAAACTTAATTGGATGCAGCAAGATTGGTTAAAAACTTATTGGAGTTAAAGAATAAACCGTAGAGAGGACGGAAAATCACACTAAATGTCATCCAATGACAACACACACCTATGGATCACAAAGATTGGTTTAAAACCAAGTTTGGACAAGAATAAGTTAGGAAGGACGAGAAATGACCTAAATATCAATCTCAATCCGACACAAAACACACCTATTGGATGCACAACATCTGGTTAAAAAACCCCCTTGGACTATTACAGAATAAATATGGAATGGGACGATAAATACCTAAATTGCATCCAATGAGCGACAAACACAACCTATTGATGATCAAGATGGTAAAAACCTAATTGAGGGGAGAAAAGCCAGGAGCGCACGAAAAATGACCAAATGTTCATTCCATATGACACAACACACCCTATTGGATTGCACAACGATTGGTTAAATAACCTGAGTTCAAGAATAAGCCTAGAAGGACGAAAAATGACCTAAATCTTCCATCGAATGACACAAACACACCTATTGGTGAACAGATTGGTTAAAAATCCTAAAGTCGGACTAGAGAATTACTATGGAGACGAAAAATGACCAAATCTTCATTCCAATGAACACAACACACCTATGAATGCCAAGATTGTTAAAAACCGATTGAGAGTAGAATAAACCTATGGTGAGATCATGACCTAATTCATAACAATGACACAAACACACTATTGGAATGCACAAGATTTGGTTAAAAACCTTGTGATCGAAGATTATAAGGCTAGAGAGGACGAAAATGACCCTAAATTGTCATCCATGACACAAATCACATCTCTATTGGATGCAAAGATTGGTTAAAATCCAAGTGGACAGAGTAAACCTAACGGAGTGACGAAATGACCCTAATGTTCATCCAATGACACAAATAAACTTCGATTGGATGCACAAAGATTGGTTTAAAAACCTGTGGCAAGAATAAGTTTAGGAGGACGATAACTTAAATGTCCATCCAGACACAAACAACCTTAGATACACAAGATTTGTTAAAACCCAAGTTGCAAGAATAAACCTAGGAAGGACGAAAATGACCTAAATCTTCATCCAATGACACAAACACACCTATTGGATGCACAAGACTGGTTAAAAACCCTAATTGGAGTAGAATAAACCTATGGTGGACGAAAATGACCTAAATGTTCATCCAATGACACAAATAAACTTATTGGATGCATAAGATTGGATAAAAACCCTAATTGGGGAAGAATAAGCCAAAGAAGGACGAAAATGACCTAAATGTTCATCCAATGACACAAACACACCTATTTGGATGCACACCCTAGTTGGACAAGAATAAGTTTAGGAAGGACGAAAATAACCTAAATGTCCATCCAATGACACAAACACACCTATTAGATGCACAAGATTGGTTAAAAACCGAAGTTGGACAAGAATAAACCTAGGAAGGACGAAAATGACCTAAATCTTCATCCAATGACACAAACACACCTATTGGATGCACAAGATTGGTTAAAAATCCTAATTGGACTAGAGTAAACCTAGGGAGGACGAAAATGACCTAAATGTTCATCCAATGACACAAACACACCTATTGGATGCACAAGATTGATTAAAAACCGTAATTGGAGTAGAATAAACCTATGGTGGACAAAAATGACCTAAATGTTCATCCAATGACACAAACACACCTATTGGATGCACAAGGTTGGTTAAAATCCCTAATTGGACTAGAATACACCTAGGGAGGACGAAAATGACCTAAATGTTCATCCAATGACACAAACACATCTATTGGATGCACAAGATTGGTTAAAAACCCAAGTTGGACAAGAATAAACCTATGGAGGACGAAAATGACCTAAATGTTCATCCAATGACACAAACACACCGATTGGATGCACAAGATTGGTTAAAAACCGTAATTGGAGTTGAATAAACCTAGGGAGGACGAAAATGACCCAAATGTTCATCCAATGACACAAACACACCTATTGGATGCACAAGATTGTGTTGGATTTTGATCCTTTGATTCCTAATTTTGACATAATTAATAATTCAACAATGTTCATACAATGCATGATAAATCTAATATTTGAATTGAGCGAGATTTCAGGAACCATAATCAAACCCTACACACTTGGATCAAATTGCTTGGAACACAAGAAATCAACAAAAGTTGAATTCTGAATATGTAAATCGATTGGGAAATCGATTTCATAACAAGGGTGTAAGGAAAGTGTTTGTAAATGTGCAATCGATTAGATTAATTAAAAATGAAAATGCACAAGTCAGTAGCCTCTGATTTGGAGGAAATCGATTGGTAAATCGATTGAACATTTCCCAAATCAAACCTGATGGTAACACATCGATTGGTAAATCGATTGGATGAGTCACAGTGGCACTCCAGTGCTGAGGAAATCGATTGGCAAATCGATTGACAAAGTATCATTTGAAAAATGACCTCACCTGTGACAAATACAATCGATTGGACAATCTATTGTTAACACTTTCTATTCTGATAAAGTTTGGTTGCAATCGATTGGGAAATCGATTGAACTAAACACCAGGTAAAAACTTTTCAGGAACATGCTACAAAAGCGATTGACAAGTCGATTGACATCAAATAACTGAGTCACTGTTTTGAATTAAATCGATTGGACAATCGATTGATATCAAATAACTGAGTCACTGTTTTGAATCCAATCGATTGACACATCGATTGACATCAAAAACCTGAGCCACTGTTTTGAAAACAATCGATTGGCTAATCGATTGAAATAAACTTTTTGAAAACACAGTGAAACTCTGAGATTGTGACCAAATCGACTCTGTGTTTATACATCGACTCTGAGACTTGGCAAATCGATTGAGTAATCGATTGATATTACTTTTATTGAAACAGTTTCCCAGAAATCGATTAGGAAATCGATTTATGCAAGTCTGGACATGTTTTACTGAAAAGTGTTGTTTTAAAGAATCGATTGGTAAATCGATTAGCTTGTATAGTTTCAAGATTAAAGAAAACCAAGACTCGCGAAATCGATTGGCAAATCGATTAAGCATGTGTGTTTAACTTTAATAAATCGATTGAGGAATCGATTTAGTAGTTGGTTTTTCAGAAACTATATAAGATGTCTTTCAATCTTTATTCTAATAACCTTTTTCATAACATTTCATAACTTTCATAATTTCTCACAACGCTCTTAGCTGTTCATAACAACAAACTAACAACTTCATAATTGTGATTACAGATCTCAATACAGTTTGTTGACAATCTAAGAGAAATGATAATGTGCTCATGAACAAGGCTTGAATATCCAGATTCGTGAGGAGCAACATTCATAAAGATTGAAGACTCTTTTGTTTTTACATCTTTTATTCCTTCTGTAATAAATCTTTGAACGAATAGAACGCAAGAAAAGCCAGCTTGAAACTGGTGGCTACTTTCTTGGTTGAGAGGGCTCAACAAGAAAGAGTCGTACTTTGATTCTGTGATAGGCTGCTGAGTGTCTACAAGGATCAGAGGGTATTCAATAGGAAAGACATAATTAGAGATTGATAGGTTTCAGGGAGGAAACTGGAAAATCTTTGTAATTGATTCTTTCTATTGAAGGAGAAGAAAATCTGAAATCCGATTGGATTTTCAGGACTGGACGTAGGTTGTTGTGGAACAACCGAACCAGGATAAATCTCTGTGTCTTCTTCTCTAACCCTCTCTCTTTAATTTTCTATATTGCTAACTTTGCATGCCTCAAAATTTAATTTCCGCTGTGCACTTGATACTGATTAATTTGGTAACGAAAACTGATATATTTTCTTTATTGCGAGGTCACTGATACCAACAATTGGTATCAGAGCCAACTTCTTGAGAGGTAACACTTATAAGAAGATGGCCTCGACTGACGTTCTGGGAGAAGGCGCTTCGTTAGCACGACCACCAGCTTTCAACGGTACAGCCTACATGTACTGGAAGCAAAGAATGCTCATATTCCTGGAAGCAAGTGGCATTGACATCCTTGATGCTGTTGAGAACGGTCCATATATCCCCAAGATTGCAGGAACGAATGACTCAATGATTTTAAAGCCTAGAGCCGACTGGTCCGATGAAGACAAAAAGAAGGTTGGTTTCAATGCGAAGGCAAAGAACATAATCACATCAGCCCTATGTGCAGAAGAGTTCTTTAGAGTATCCAATTGCAAATCAGCAAAAGAGATGTGGGACATCCTCCAAGAAACGCATGAAGGTACTACTGATGTTAAGAGAGCTCGCGTGAATACGCTCATGCACGAATATGAATTATTTAGCATGAAGAAAGAAGAGTCAATCAGTGAGTTGCAAACAAGATTCACACACATTGTCAACAACCTGCATGCACTAGGAAAATATGTGGATAACGAACAGCAGATCGGAAAGATTATGAGATGTTTAACCAGAGAATGGCAGCCCAAGATTACCGCAATAGCTGAGTCTAAGGATCTAGCGAAGATGACGACAGCAACATTATTTGGAAAATTAAGGGAACATGAAATGGAATTACATCGACTGGATGAAGCTGAAATGGAAAGTAGGAAAAAGAAAGGTTTATCTCTGAAAGTTCAAGCAAATCAATCAAAAATTGAATCCGATAGCTGCTCAAATGAATCCAGCAGTGACAATGAAGAACCAGAAATCGGACTGCTTGTCAAGAAATTTAAGAAATTTCTGAAGAAGAAAGATAACAAATTCAGAAAACCATCCAGCTCCAAAACTAGCGACAACAAGCAAATTACATGTTATGAATGTGGGAAGACTGGTCACATAAAGTCAGAATGCTACAAATTGCAGAACAAAAATAAAGCTGCAAAATCAAAAGGCAAAGAACCAGTCACCAAAACAAAGAAAGCGTATATTGCTTGGAACGATAACGATGAATCCTCTGCCTCTTCGGATGAAGAAGAAGCCAATATGTGTCTCATGGCAAATTCAGATTCAGAATCAGAAAAAGAGGTTAGTTCACAATTTAATCCAACATATGATGAACTTCAAGAAGCTTTCAATGAATTGCATGATGATTATGTGAACTCCATAAAACAGTTGTTAAGCACAAAGAAAATGCTTGAACAAGTGAATGTTGAGCATAAAGAAATTGAAAATCTATGTGAACAACTGAAAAAGGATTCACAAGAAAAATCTGCAAAGTGCATTGAACTTGAACATACAGTTGCATCATTAAAATCTGATTTGTTAAAGTTTGCTAATAGTAAAGATAAACTGAATGTCATACTTAGCAATCAAAGACATGTTCATGAAAAATCTGGTTTAGGATATACACCAAAATATGCATGTTAAAAAAGAATAAAAATAGATATGGTATTGGTTATATGCAAACCAGAAGTGTCAAACATGGTCAGAAATCTGCCATTGCTAAGAATATGTATGATATCTTTACTAAGCCAAATCACCATTCATCCTTTAATGGCAAGTGTCACTTCTGTTGCAGAAAGGGACATTTTGTGTCAAATTGCAAGTTTAAAAAATTAGCCAATAAGGGATGGAAGAAAATTTGGAAAGCAAAGAAATCTGTGTTTGACACTAACCAAACAGGACCCAATTTAGATTGGGGACCTAAAACAAAATTCTGATTTTATTTTGCAGGTGTGCTTGACATCCACTAAGCACTCATGGTATTTGGATAGCGGATGTTCGAAGCACATGACAGGGGACAAATCCAAATTCCTGTCCTTGACATTAAAGGAAGGAGGCTTTGTCAAATATGGAGACAACAATAGAGGAAAAATTATTGGAATTGGTGACATAGGCAGTGAGTCAACGACAGTGATTAAGAATGTATTATATGTTGAAGGACTCAAGCATAATTTGCTAAGCATAAGCCAGCTATGTGACAAAGGCTTTCAAGTAAGTTTTTCATCACAATCTTGCATTATTGAGCATAAAGATGACAAAAACATAAAGCTGATTGGTGACAGAATTAACAACATCTATATGTTGGATTTCAATTCTGTACCAAGTGTTGTATGTTGCTTGTTATCAAATCAAGATGAAACATGGCTGTGGCATAAACGCATTGCTCATATTCATATTAATCACTTGAATAAGCTTGTTAGCAAACAGCTAGTAATAGGACTCCCCAATAGGAAGTTTTCTAAGGATAGGTTGTGTGATTCATGTGAGAAGAGTAAACTGGGTTAAGACTCCATTTCCCTCTATAGATTTGGTTAGAACAAATAGAGTTTTACAACTAGTTCACATGGACCTTTTCGGACCTGCCCAAGTTAAGAGTTTAGGTGGAAACCTGTATGGATATGTGCTGGTTGATGATTATTCTAGATTCACATGGACTTACTTTTTAGCTCATAAAAGTGATACATTTTCTGTTTTCAAAAAGTTTGCTGCTTTAGTACAAAATGAGAATGATTTGAAAATTGTTTCAATAAAAAGTGATCATGGAGGTGAATTCCAAAATGATCTTTTTTCAAAATTATTGTGAATCAAATGGAATCAAACACATGTATTCAGCCCCTAGGACACCACAGCAGAATGGGGTAGTGGAGAGGAAAAATAGATCCCTAGAAGAGTTAGCTAGGACCATGCTTAAGGACTCCAACCTACCTAAGTACTTTTGGGCAGATGCAATTAGTACAGCCACTCATATTGTGAATAGAGTACTGATTAGACCCCTTCTTAAGAAAACACCCTATGAGCTTTACAAGGGTAGAAAACCAAACCTGTCTTACTTTAGAATTTTTGGTTGTAAGTGCTTTGTTTTGAACAATGGCAAGGAACACCTAGGAAAGTTTGACCCTAAGGCAGATGAAGGAATCTTTCTAGGATACTCCCAAACTAGTAAAGCCTATAGAATCTACAACAAAAGAACAAAAACCATAGAAGAGTCAGTTCATGTAAAGTTTGATGAATCTTTTACAGAAAACTTGAACAAAACTCCTTCTAAGGTTAATGATATTTTGGATGATGTTGTAGAATCTGAACCCCTAGAACAACCTATAGCTGATCCTCCAACTAGTGCAGACCCTATAGAACCTATAGAAACCAGTGAGTTACCTAAGGAATGGAGATTCAATAGAAACCACCCCTTAGACAACGTCATAGGTGACATCTCTAGAGGTGTGTCAACTAGAGGAAACCTTAGAGAGTTCTGTAACCTTTCAGCCTTTGTGTCTCAGATAGAACCTAAGAACATTAAGGAAGCCCTTTTAGATAGTGAGTGGATACTTGCTATGCAAGAGGAGTTAAACCAGTTTGAGAGAAACAAAGTATGGAACATGGTACCTAGGCCAGAGGGTAAGCATGTTATAGGAACTAGGTGGGTGTTCAGAAATAAGTTAGATGAGAATGGTGTGATAACTAGGAATAAGGCCAGATTAGTTGCAAAGGGTTATAGTCAAGAGGAGGGAATAGACTTTGATGAGACCTATGCCCCTGTAGCTAGACTAGAAGCCATAAGGATTTTGTTGGCTTATGCATGTATCATGGACTTCAATCTATATCAAATGGATGTGAAGAGTGCATTTCTTAATGGAGACCTACAAGAGGAAGTTTTTGTCAGCCAAACACCAGGTTTTGAAAATCCAGATTTTCCTAACCATGTGTATAAACTCTCAAAAGCCCTCTATGGGTTTGAAACAAGCTCCAAGAGCTTGGTATGAGAAACTCAGCACTTTCCTCATTCAACAAAATTTTTCTAGAGGAAATGTTGATAAGACACTCTTTACAAAAACTATTGAAAATGACATCTTGCTGGTCCAAATTTATGTTGATGACATTATATTTGGATCAACAAATGACAAGCTTTGCAATGAATTTGAAAACTTGATGAAAGGTAAATTTGAAATGTCAATGATGGGTGAACTATCATATTTCTTGGGATTTCAAATTAACCAAACCAAGCAAGGCATTTTCATTAGTCAATCCAAATATTATTCTGATTTGATAAAGAAATTTAACTTTGATAAGCTTAAGTCCATTGATACACCCATGAGTCAAGGAAATTTCTTAGACCGAGATGAGTTAGGTAAGCCTGTAGATGTAACCAGATTTCGTGGTATGATTGGATCTCTGCTCTACCTTACAGCAAGCCGACCCGATATTATGTTCAGCGTTTGCATGTGTGCACGGTATCAATCGAATCCGAAGGAATCTCACCTCACTGCAGTAAAGAGAATTTTCAGATACTTAGTAGGTACTAAGAACCTTGGTTTGTGGTATCCAAAAGGTTCAACATGTACTTTGGTTGGGTATTCAGACTCAGATTTTGCTGGTTGTAAACTTGACAGAAAGAGCACTTCAGGTACATGTCATCTACTTGGTAATTCTCTAGTATCCTGGTTTAGTAAAAAGCAAACAAGTATTGCATTGTCTACTGCAGAAGCCGAATACATAGCAGCTAGGAGCTGTTGTGCTCAAATCTTGTGGATGAAACAACATCTAATGGACTTCGGTGTGGATATGGGAACAGTGCCGATCATGTGTGATAACACCAGTGCCATCAGCATAACAAAGAACCCAGTAATGCATTCAAGGACAAAACATATTGAGGTAAGGCACCACTTCATAAGAGATCATTTTCAGAATGGAGTCATCAAACTTGAATATGTGAATACTACAGAACAGCTAGCAGATATCTTCACGAAAGCATTACCAAAAGAAAGTTTTTTGAACATAAGGATGAAACTAGGGATCATTGATCCTAGTGAAATATAAGTTGTTATTTGATTTTTGGTATTTATCAGTGAAGTTTTCCAGATTAATCGAGTTGGAAATCGATTACTTGATGAAGACGGTTTATAAAATCGATTTGGAAATCGATTTGGTTAGCCCAGAGTTCAGATTTTTTGGAAAATATTGTGTAAAAATCCCGAGCATCGATTTGGAAATCGATTGATTCTGTGTTCAGTTTTTTTTACATTTGGGACAATCGATTTGGACATCGATTTAGTAAAACGGAAAATCGATTTGGGAATCGATTAGGCATATGACCGTTGCGAACTTTTTTTACTAGCCGTTGGACTTCATAATTACGCAATCGATTAAGGATTCGGTGTAACGGTAACCCAATCGATTTGGAAATCGATTGACAAGGGTTAAAGTATAAAAAGGTAAAGGACAAAATCGATTTCTTCATCTCAGTTTCTCAGATTTTTTCCAGATTTTCCAGAAAGTTTCAGTTTTTCACTCTATCTGCTTCACTGCTCTGCATCTTCATCAGTTTGTTCATTCTATCTACCTACATTCAATCAATTGTTTTGTGATCATGGCTCGTGTGAAACAAACTCAGGCACATACACCTTCACCTTCCTCATCCTCAACAAGTGAAACTCCCTCACCACCACAAACACTAACAAAGAGAGTTCCGATTCCAACACACAAAATTCTTGCAAAGGACAAGGGAAAGGCTCCTGCTCCTATTCCAGAAAAGACCAAGAAACGAAAGGAACCTCCCACTGAAAATTGATGGCTGATGCAATGAAAGAGATTGCTCAAAAAGAGAAAGAAGCAACCCATCCCTTCACCCCCTGCAAAGAAGAAAACCATTTCTTCACCGCCTGCTAAGAAGGTCCCTGCACCTAAAGAAAAGGAACCTCAATCATTCATCGCACCTGATTTTGTAAAGAGAAAATCCATGAAGCAAGGACAATGGATTTTCCTTATTTTGACAGTGTCAAGTTCACTTTTCAGGATCATCTTAGATTCCATGGTCTTCAAAGCTTTCTTTCGTCTACACTTGACTGCTATCCTAAGCTGATCAGAGAATTCTACTCGTCTTTCAAGTTAACAGAAGACGGCTTCACTGCTCAAGTCAAAGGGAAGAAGATTGCTATGACTTTCGACGACTTCTCTACCTTATCAGGATTGCCTTTCTATGGCAAGTCCATTGATGGAAGTTCAGAAGCTGATACTGCTGACCAAGGTTGGGAAGAGTCTATGGATAGACACACATCAGTTAAAGACCTGATGGTCGATGGGTTTGTTGAATCGGTTTCACTGCCCATTGGTCAAATGAAGGTCCAGCATCGAATGTTGATGTATGCTTTGACACGCATGTTAGTGCCAAGATCAGGAAATCACGCAGTAGTTCAAAAGTTGGACATACTACTGCTGTGGGGATTATCAAAGGAATTAAGGATGAGCTGGACGTGGATAGTACTCAGGCATATGTTGGAAGCTTTCACAGACTAAGCTCATGCTACCTTATCCGCAACTGATCACCAAGATTCTCAAACGCTTCAAGGTTTCTTTGGCAAATGAAGAATCTGTCAAGACCACCCTGATTTTTGGAGAATCAATTGTGAATCAGATGCAATTGAAAAGGGTGCAAGGTATTTGGATGAAATCACAGCCTGCAGCTGAACCATCACATCCTCCACCTCCACCTCCGCCTCAAACAGAAACTGTCTCTGCTACTCCTGCTTTTGTTGATAAGTTTTTGGAATTCATTGAAGCTCAGATGGCCCATAATGCCAAAGTGTTGGAATTTCAGTCCAGAGTGGAAGCACGTCTAAGGACTATGCAAGCCTCCTTGACCTCAGTTGTTCAAACTGTGGATGAGATTCAGACACACCTCGGCATCAAGCTATCTTTTGAAGACGTTGCAGACATTGGTCGCCAAGCAGCTGAGGACCCTAACCCAGATCCCCTAGTTAACCCTGAGACTCACGAAGAGGAGACACCTGCTGAGGGTAATACAGCGGTCTCAGCCCCTTCCTTAGATGATAGTGAGCCCCAGCCTAAATTAGGAGATTAGGTTCTTAGGATCCATGCTGTTTTGCCATGTCTTGCTGTATTCTTGTGATTTTGATTAATAAATATGACAGTTTATTCCTTCTCTATGAATTCATGTGGTATGTTCATAAATTGCTTTGAGTGTGTTGACAGTTTTCACTCTATATACACAAGTTAAATGGTTTCAACCCTCAATGCTTATGTTCTGTAACATAGGGGAGGAATTATTTTCTGCCTTTTTGTCTTAACTGACAAAGGGGGAGAACAATTATAACTTGATGAACTGGATGCTTATATTGATCTGTTTTTTTTTTTCTGATATTGACAATATATGCTCTAACACTTGTTAATTAATATATGTTGTAATAATATGATCTGATCTGATATGTTCTGATACATGCTCTACATGCTCTGATCTGATTAACAATAATTTTATGATGCTATTAAATGAATGTCTGAAACTGCTCAAGTTACAATTTGGTTTGAATTGTCAATTATGCCAAAAAGGGGGAGATTGTTGGATTTTGATCCTTTGATTCCTAATTTTGACATAATTAATAATTCAACAATGTTCATATACAATGCATGATAAATCTAATATTTGAATTGAGCGAGATTTCAGGAACCATAATCAAACCCTACACACTTGGATCAAATTGCTTGGAACACAAGAAATCAACAAAAGTTGAATTCTGAATATGTAAATCGATTGGGAAATCGATTTCATAACAAGGGTGTAAGGAAATCTTAAGTGTTTGTAAATGTGCAATCGATTAGGCAATCGATTAGATTAATTAAAAAATGAAAATGCACAAGTCAATAGCCTCTGATTTGGAGGAAATCGATTGGTAAATCGATTGAACATTTCACAAATCAAACCTGATGGTAACACATCGATTGGTAAATCGATTGGATGAGTCACAGTGGCACTCCAGTGCTGAGGAAATCGATTGGCAAATCGATTGACAAAGTATCATTTGAAAAATGACCTCACCTGTGACAAATACAATCGATTGGACAATCTATTGTTAACACTTTCTATTTTGATAAAGTTTGGTTGCAATCGATTGGGAAATCGATTGAACTAAACACCAGGTAAAAACTTTCAGGAACATGCTACCCAAAGCGATTGACAAGTCGATTGACATCAAATAACTGAGTCACTGTTTTTGAATTAAATTGATTGGGCAATCGATTGCATATCAAATAACTGAGTCACTGTTTTGAATCCAATCGATTGACACATCGATTGACATCAAAACCTGAGCCACTGTTTTGAAACAATCGATTGGCTAATCGATTGAAATAAACTTTTTGAAAACACAGTGAACTCTGAGGTTGTGACCAAATCGACTCTGTGTTTTATACATCGACTCTGAGACTTGGCAAATCGATTGAGTAATCGATTGATATTACTTTTATTGAAACAGTTTCCAGAAGTCGATTAGGCAATCGATTTATGCAAGTCTGGACATGTTCTACTGAAAAGTGTTGTTTTAAAGAATCGATTGGTAAATCGATTAGCTTGTATAGTTTCAAGATTAAAGAAAACCAAGACTCGCGAAATCGATTGGCAAATCGATTAAGCATAGTGTTTTAAACTTTAATAAATCGATTGAGGAATCGATTTAGTAGTTGGTTTTTCAGAAACTATATAAGATGTCTTTCATCTTTATTCAAATAACTTTTTCATAACATTTCATAACTTTCATAATTTCTCATAGTGCTCTTAGCTGATTCATAACAACAAACTAACAAACTTCATAATTGTGATTACAGATCTAAATACAGTTTGTTGACAATCTAAGAGAAATGATAATGTGCTCATGAACAAGGCTTGAATATCCAGATTCGTGA
The DNA here is from genome assembly GCA_002896215.2 of Cicer echinospermum. NCBI lineage: Eukaryota > Viridiplantae > Streptophyta > Magnoliopsida > Fabales > Fabaceae > Cicer > Cicer echinospermum. Next base: position 14,077 of record PGTU02003480.1, read on the forward strand.
GGAGCAACATTCATAAAGATGAAGACTCTTTTGTTTTACATCTTTTATTCATTCTGTAATAAATCTTTGAAAGAAATAGAACGCAGAAAAGCCAGCTTGAAACTGGTGACTACTTTCTTGGTTGAGAGGGCTCAACAAGAAGAGTTGTACTTTGATTCTGTGATAGGCTGCTGAGTGTCTTCAAGGATCAGAGGGTATTCAATAGGAAAGACATAATTAGAGATTGATAGGTTTCAGGGAGGAAACTGGAAAATCTTTGTAAATTGATTCTTTCTATTGAAGAGAAGAAAATTCTGAAATCCTGATTGGATTTTCAGGACTGGACGTAGGTGTTGTTGGACAACCGAACAGGGATAAATCTCTGTGTCTTCTTCTCTAACTAACTCTCTCTCTTTAAATTTTCCTATATTGCTAACTTTCATGCCTCAAAATTTAAATTCCGTGTGCGCTTATACGATTAATTTTTGTAACGTAAACTGATATATTTTCTGTT